>BMAW01029943.1:16846-44082 GCA_019974015.1 Nephila pilipes | reverse complement strand
TAAAACATATTATTAACAGTATAAATCATTGAAATAACAATAGCGTATTTTAAAAAAGAAAGGATTTCAACATCAAGTTCAAATAAATCTTTAAACAAACTTACTTTAACTGACGTTTAACAGATATATTAAGGAAATATATCAGACACATGTTTCTTAACAATACGTCAAATGAATGATTATCATTCCACAATAATACATAGTCAGAATTAAAATTATTTTCATTGATTCAGTATCTGTCTCATTATTTCAGAGATGTACAAAACATACTGCATATACAGAATAAACCAAAAAATAATAATAATAATAATATAACCTGAAACATTTGAAAATTTAAGAAAAAAACTCATTAATTGGCTAACGAAAGTGCGATTTGGATCAAAATGATTCCCAAAATAAAAAGTTTTCTTTGTTCAAATAAAAATTAGAATCCGATTTTGTCCAAAGATGGCGCCGTATCGTGGAAACAACAAAACTCACCATAAAAATTTAAATTTATTTTCTAAAAGCGAATGCTTAACATTTATGCAGATACACAGCATTTATACAAGGTGTATCGAAACTCATGGGCAAAACTTTAAGGGAAAAAAACAGATATGATATGCACATCTTGATCATCTAAACAAGCAACATCTAAGAAAAAAGAAATATCTAAACAGTTATTTAGAAAAACATTTAAAAAAGCAATAGAAAACATCTAAACAAGCAATTTTCACCATATAATGAAGAAGTGGAGAGCAAGCGATGAACTGCTAGATGGCGCTGCAACGGAAAGCATAAAGCACGAGTTTTCTTACACATCGTCATTTCTACCGTGAATTTTGGTAGGCACGGCGAAGTACAGTAATTCGGAAAAGGCCATGCCTCCTGAAACACACGGTAGAAATGTCGATGTGTAAGAAAACTCGCGCTTTATGCTTCTAAATCAGCGCCATCTAGCGGTTCTTCTCTTCATGTAATTTACCGAAACTACATTTCATTTTGATTGGGAAGAAATTGTAATTTTATGCAATTCAAATTACTGTAACGTTCCCGAGGTTAATGAAAAGAAAATCGCGAGTAGCACAGTATCACAATCGGAATGGAACTCGGCTATAAGTCGACTAGATCTTATATACAGCAGCCAAAGTTAAAGTTTTTTTTTTATCTTTGTATAAAAATTTTCTCCTATAATAAGAATATAAAAAAAACAGAATTTTTTTTCTTTGTTTTTCAAAAATAATGATTAAGTTACGAGGAAAACCCAAATGAATTATTTTCTAAGAGATATTATACTTGTACATGCAATTTTATTGAATATAAAATTCGATATAATGTATTTGTATGAACAAATACAAGAAGCCCTGTTTCATAGGCTCTTTTTTTTTTTTCGCCTCTTGAGTAGTTAGCTTATAACTGTGTAACTGTACTTCATTTGCAATACCATCTTTCAAACGGGACATAATTTTATGCTAGAGTTAGTTATATAACATAAAGTATGTTATCTCGAGAAAAAAAGAATCAAATATTCAAGTCTCTGAATCCTCAGAAGAGAAAGTCACGTACTAATTCAAATAAGGCCATTGACGTGAAATGAATTGAAAAAGCAAAACATTTTATGAAAAACCGTTACATAATCGCGTTTACGTAAGAATTCCTGCTTGAATATTATGTGGGGTAATGAACTGCTTAAAAAAGATATTTTTTTGGAAATCATGAATATCTCACTAAAGAGAGTAATGCCTCTAAACTTCTCTCCTGAGAAATGAATTATAAGAATCTACTAATCATAATTAAAATATCCAAAATAAATCAGATTTATCAACGACTATTTTTAGATAATAACTAAAATAGCCTAATTTTAGCATTGGATATTTTTTTTACAAAATGTTCATTAGGGGCATATATATCTATTAAAGCACATTGTATCATTCTTCTTAAATATAACTGAATATGTATGAAATGTTTGTTCCATCTTGAAATTCTACATCACTCAAACATGAAAGTTTGTAAGTACTTTTAAGAATCCAATTTCAGAGACGGTAGTAATAAAAAAAAAAAGCTACAGATGCAGTGGTACTAAAAATTAAGTAGTTTAACTCGATTACATCAGTTATCTCTGAAAAAATGATTATAAATAACAAAATTCATTGATAAGTTATTCTACACTGCTCCAAATATTTTGAACCAATAAGAAGTCACATAAGTTTATTGTTCTGAAAATATATAATGGATTTATGTATTTAATACATAAAAGAAATTTTGTACTTATTTAAAATGGTATTACTTAATAACTCATTTCAGACAGATAAGTAATACAGCCATGGGAGCCATGTTGTGACTTCGATTAGGGTGATTCAATAAGTGAATACTATCCACATAACGAATACCTTCCTAGATTTGATTGCGTTTATTTGAACATTGCACTACAGGACAATACAAATTTAAGGGTAAACATAATAATACAGATCCACATTAGTCTCGGGACGGAACACCATGTTTACTAGTTAGCTTCTCCGCATGGACTGCTGGAAATTTGAGCTCCAGTTGTCATCACTCCTCCGGCGATAGCTAGGTGGCGCGCTTAAACGTAAGGCGGTTACAGATGTGGTAAAACATCACATCAAACTCGAAGCTCCCTCTTGTTTCGAAATGGAATATAAACAAATGTGGTAACCTAGCAGTAATAATTGTGAGCTCATGACCAGTCGAGTTAGAGTTCTAATTCCTCATAAGACACAACGTTTAACGGTTAGTTAAAATCTGTTGGATTTCAAAGTCCTCACATTCGAGTGGATGTGAAGGGTGGAGTGCCTGCTCAAATACCGCCTTTGTTATTTGATCATGGCTCAAATTGAGAGGCGCATTGGCTGTAGTTAATGGACAGTTGAATAGGACAGAAATAGGCAGCCAAAAACATTAAATAAATAAACAAAATAGAATAGGAATAAAAAATTTAAAAATCCAAATCTTTTGTTATATTGAGATATTTTTAAAATGCTTGAACAGGTTTAAAACAAGTAATGTTTTCTTAAAAATCGTACTCGTAAGCTTCTCATCCAGGAAAAAATTCCAGAATTGTAATTTCTCTACAGAGTGACACCATCAAAGACACGCACTGAACTTTAAGAATTTTATTACAATAGTGAAGAGTTGAAGTTGATCACACATCGAACAAAAGAAACCAGTTTAAATCAATGTTTTCCTCGTAAGATAATATTTTGCCATTTTTTATGAACCGATTCTGTTTCATTAGTAACACATTCTATGATGGGCTGCAGATATCAAACCTCGTAATTCTGGACTACGGTAAATGACAAGAACACCACCAAAATATCAACACATTATATTAATTTTAATATTACATACTGAAGGGATTTTACGAGGGCAATTCACCAAGTACTTCTGTTTGAAGACAGCGTTGCTAAGACTAATTGCTCTTAGCATAATGTGCTACTATCTGGTAAAGGGTGTCGAAAATAAACTCGACACTGATTCACGAGTTATTTTTTTATTTGGAAGCCATCTCGTGCAACGCAGTTTTCGCTAAGATAGCAAAACTGCAATATTGGTCAATGATTTGTTTTTAAATTTAAGATAGGAAAACGTGTAACAAGATAAAAACGAAGTCGGGTGCCGTTTATGGGTATCCTTCGCCACCTATGACTATAAGCAGATATTGGTTCAACAAATTTTAACGTGGTCGGACATCCGTTCTTGATGAGGAGTGCTGAGGACGACCGGAAGATGTGGTGAAGGAGAAATCATTAAAAAAGTCGAACGAAAATACGTGAAGTAGTAGAGGCCATTGATGTGTCGACGAAAAGGGCAACTAATATTTTACATAAGATGGCGATGAAAAATTTATTGATCCGTAGGGTCACTGCTGCTCACTACAAACAAGTAGAGCTTTTAACTTCGAAAACAAGATCTGAAACGCTTTTTGAATCAAATTGCCACCGTCAATGATATCTGGTTTCGCCATTAAACACCTAAAACTAAGAAACAAAAAATGGCTATCTTATGGTTTAATCTAAACTTACGGATATTTTTAAAAAGAATGGAAACATGCCTAGAAAATATGACTATGAGATACTGAACTGCTTCAGTAAGAGTTCAAAGGCCTCATTTGGCGAAGAAAAAAGCGCTGCTTCACACCACACTAACGCACCAACACATTCATCCGGAGTTGCCAGCAGAGTTGCATTGCGTTTTGAATTGCTACCTCGTGTTCACCTGATCTATCTCCCTGCGATTTCTTCTTGTTTCAAACATGGGATAGCCACGGTAGTCTAGTAGTCATGGGTGTGGACTCCCAGCCGGCGGTTTTCGTCGAGTCGTGGGTTCGAGCCATGATGCCACCAAAGACCCGCCGTGTAGCCGGGACTGATGCACGTTAAATCTGTCGAGGCTCAAAGTCAATGACATGGTGCAGAAGGTTGGAGAAGGAGATGCCAGTTCAGGTGTCGTCCTCGTCACTTGACAGAGAATCAGAACTTCAGAATTGCTAGGTCCGTCTAGTTTAGTTTTTATTAACGTCGCACTAGAAGCAACACGAGGGCTATTGGCGACGGACCTCGTAATTTTGAACCACGGTCAAGTGAAGAGGACGACATCTGAGCTGGCACCGCCCTCTCCTAACATCCACACCACGCCAATGGGAGGACTTTGGGCCCCGAACAGATTTAACGTGCATCAGCCCTGGCTACACGGCGGGTCTTTGGCGGCCAAGGATCGAACCCGCGACTGAACGAAAACCGCCTGCCGCTAGTCCACGACCTTGACCACTAGGCTACCGCGGCCTGCTAGGTACGTCGTCAGTAGCTCTCGTGTTGCTTCTCAGTGCGACGTTAATAAGCAATCGCAATCCAAGTATGAACCACTGGCTCGTGGAGAAAAAAAATTTAGCTCTAATCAGGAAGTCATCGAAGAGACAGATGCATATTTTGGAGAGCACGACAATTCTTATTTTTTCTTAAGTTACAAAAATGGCATGCACGTTGGGAGAAATGTATATGCGTAAAAAAGGACGATATTGAGAATAAATTGTTTTAGAAAAAATGGCGTCTTCTTTCAGTGCGCAGGTACTTTTTGAACCTGCCTCATAAGTCCAATTGAAGTTTTCGTGTAGCTTATCATATGGGAGGTTGATTCCATGAAAACAGTTCATAAATAAATTCAAATAAGTAAAATAAGTATCCGCTCCACATTCTTCAACATGTATTTCGCTGTAACTGGTTTTAAAAAAATATTAACCAGAGCCTTCGTAAATATATAAAAATATAAACTAAGCAGCTACAAAACACGCGTCTTTTTATATACGATTAATTATCATTTATTTCTATAGTTCAATATTATTTAACCGAAATCATGCTCGCATGGATCTCCAACTTTTGTGGCTATCGATATTGATGACCCAAAAAAATCTATCCGGAATGTGCCTCGTCCGTTTCCTTTTCTCGAGAATAAGTTTGCATGGAGCAATCTGAAATTTGGGACTTACTTAGGAATGAAACTTATCTGGATTCTTACACTTTACTTCATAACTGTATTGATAATACGCATTGTTGACGCCATTACTTATCTCACAAACTTACGTGATTACAAAATAAATTACGCCGCGGAATACCTGAATTTTAAGTGTTTATGTAATGCATCGTGGATGTGTCCGTATCTCAAACGCATAAAAGTGAATCCACACAAAAGGAAGTTAACTGTATTTCATGTCCTTCACCGCATTTTCTGAACGAGTTATGCAAGAAAGTATTTAATAAAAGAAATTGACGGTCCTTAAGTTTCAGAAGACACCACAGCAGTAAAACCGGCGTCCATAAATCCGCACAACAATTAGCAAAGATTACACCTGCGACCATCAGAGCACTACTCTCTTAAATATCTCTGCGATGTGGTACTATCATCAATTAGGACCTTATTTTCAATATTTAATAATAATTCTACTACAATAGTTACATTAACTGAATGTTTTGGTTTAATCATAGACCATCAGCTTTCCTGGTTCTCTTATATTTATAAGGTTTCAATTCACTTCAATAGTCTCTTATTTTAAATTAGAATCTGATTCTAAAATACTTAAATACAGGTATTTAGCAGTAACTGAACCAATAATATCCTACTCATCTTTAGCTTTATAAAAATAAAAAATCAACTTAAATAATTTCCAACTAGAAATCATAAAAGCTTACAGAATTACTTCACCGCGGCTCACTACATATTCTCTCTGATATATCTCCCTCTCCCTAAATTAATTTCACAAATAATAAAAATTTCTTCTCAACATTCTTTAGAGTATAATAAATTGTTAGAAGCATAGACAATGCTCATGTGTCATATGTCAGAGCTAGTATACATAACCCAGTGGAAATTGTAGCGAAAACGGAGGAAAGAAAACGATAAATAAATAAATAAACTTCACAGCTTTGGGCAATTAAAAATTTTAAAAAAATCCACTAATTGGTATTTTTTCTCTTCTTTCTTTTCTTAAAGCAGGGCCAAAGGCTTTTCCCGTATACCGTATAAATACAGTGTTATTTAGATCGATAAATTTTAAAATTGATTGGTTCAGTTTTATTAGCGACGCACTAGAAGCAGCACGAGGGCTATTGGCGACAGACGTCGTAATTTTGAATTTTGGTCAAGTGACAAGGACGACACCAGATTTTGAAATGGAATGATTTTTAAAATTCGAAATTGGCGCTACTTAGCACTATTTTCTAAAATTTGCCTAAAATCGGCTAATTCATTCATACACTCGAAACAAATTTAGTCTGCATACAATTACTTTGTATCTCAGATAGTGCAAGAACTGTATTCTTGCGACGAGAGCCTGGGCCGCAAGATAAAAAAAAATTCGAGATAAAAACCAACATTTTTAAATACAATGTTTTTATAAGATGACAAAATTTATTTTAAAAAGTATTGCAATATTAGTTAAAACTGGTCGCAAATATCTAAATATTGCATTGTTAGGCAAGTAATAACGGTTCCCAAAATTTCAGAACTCTAGCTTGATGGGAAGTTGGTTAAATTAACGATCGAAAATTTGATGACACACAGATACACACACACCAAGTCAAATACATAAAAACGTTAAAACAAACTAAAATTAATCAATTCATTCATCCGGTAAATTAAATGGATGGAATGCAGTTTTACCCAACCACCCTTGGCGACAAGAATAATTTGGCGGTATTTTGCCAAATATGGCTACCCTGGTCCGTTTTACGGACTTAACGTTCAGCCAAAAAAATCGCCAAGTTTGGTGCCGATTTTTGAAATCGCGCCTAGTGGTTGGGCTAAACTGTATCATCAAAGAAAATATTAGTTAAAACTTGTCGCAAATGTCTAAATATTGCATTGTTAGGAAAGTAAGAACGATTCCCAAAGTTTCAGAGATCTAGCTTGATGGGAAGTTGGTTAAATTAACGATCGAAAATTTGATGATATACACACACACACCAAGTGAAATACATAAAAACGTTTTAAGATATATCGTTTCAACATTATTAATTATTAATACAATTTTAAAAACATGAAAGAAAATAATTAAAAAAATATTTTTAAAAACTTTCAAGAAAAGGAATTAAAAAAAAAAAAAAAAAAAAAAAAAAAAGTTTTAAATAATTCGAAATTAGAGGGAAAAAATAGACGAAAAAAGGACGAAAAAACGAAGCACGGAATGGAACCAAAGACAAGAAGTTAGAACGTGAATATCTTATCTGCTATACTGTATTCGGTTCATTACGAAGGAGCAAAATAAGTACAAACACAAAATATGTAGCACTAGAATTTAAAAAATATTTCACGGATACTTTACTCGTAAGATTTGATGAATATATAATAGGGATGCTTTAGAATAGAAAAATTATCGATATCACACATGCTGTTGTAAAAATTTGGAGCGTTTTGCTGAAAATAATGTTTCATAGTAAGAAGTTCAGTCGAATATCATTATTTAATGATTAATTCGAAACTGAAAGTCGTTATTCGACAGAAAACCAACAAATTCAATAATCTCCAAAAAAAAATGCTCTTTTCCACAAGAAATATATATATATATATATATATGCAATCTTCAAAAAACTACGAGAAGAGAGATGATTAAGACGTCATGTGACGTAATATGCGCCCGTCAGAATCATGCGAAGGAAAGACAAAATCTGCCACATTAGTCATTTTAACATTAAATTTTAAAAAATCTAAAACGAATTTCGAAAAAAATGGCTTCGACGTGCTAATATCAGCACCCATAAGTTCCAGAGTACGAAATTTCGTGCTTCCCCAGGAGATGAGTATCCCCATCTTGCGCACTTGTCAAAATTCGATCCTATAAGCTGATTAAGAAATGGGAAATCTACTGTACTACTTCTAATACTGGTCTACGAGTCTGAAATTATTTACCCATGCCTAATATAAAAATTAATCCCTTTCCTCGACATATTACTTCGTTTATAGCTTGCTGTGACCACACTTAACCAGTTCATTAGTGGTCTCTCTTACATCCGGGCAAGATCCTCATTATAGACAGCAGGAGTCGTCTGAAAGATCAAGCAACATTTCTGTTTCCCATGAACTTTAAGGTCAAGTCTTGGCCTTATAGTTCGATGGGAACCAAAAGCTATCCCCCACCAGACAGTACAATTTGTAGGTGCCCTTCCCTTATCCAGTTGGGGTCCTCAATGACCAATAACTGAGATTATTAATTCAGCTATCGAACCAAATGAAAGGATTATGTCCCAGGGTTTTAAAAGAGCCAAAACCAATTTTGTACCACAAAATTTCAGAAGAGGAGGGAACGTCTCCAAAACGTTCAACTAGAACTTAGCGTCTGAGGTCTTGTACTACTTTTTCTAGTGTGCGACTAGCACCAAAAAAATTATACTTGTATAACAAATGTAAGACCTGTATCTAATTGCAAATATCATCTTTAATATTTAACTACAATAAATTAGTGCAAATAGTATCACAGAAGTCGGAGACTAAACATTGGCCGGTTTCCATCTTATCATCTCAGGTTTTAATCAGGTACTTATCCTGTAATTGTGGTTACGCTGGGGATAAAAAGCATTGCGTGTTCCACAGTCCATATACCATGAAACTTCATTTAATCAAACCCATTAATAACTCTAGGAAGATATGGTAGGAAATTTTATGCAATTTTCAGGAACTATTAATGTCGTTAGTATTTCCAATCAATCATATTAATTCCTTCTAAAATTTTGAAATGTAACCTATTCAATTTTTGACAACTGGAAGAATTTTTTCTTCTAAAATCATAAACTTCAGTGACTTTTGTCTTCTTATTTTAGGAATGGCCAGTATTTTTTTACTAATATTTGTTTTTGCTTCAGTGTGCAGTGTCCTATGCTTCGGTTTTTTTTTTTTTTTTTTTTTTTTTTTAAATAGATTAATATTTTTTTTGCTTTGATAACTTGGTTATTGTTATCAATTTCTAGCATTAAAGCATTTAATCATATAATAATACATCATTAAAGTTTCGTAATAATCATCTGCTTCGTGATTAGTGGGTTCATGTTTAGTTTTTTATGGTGCATAAACATTTTGTTGGCATTCTTGTTTTTCCTTTTAACCAAGTTATATTTCCAACTTCTATCGAATAAACCCTATTCCTCTCTCTGCCTTGGGAAGCTCAAGTTCTCTACGCTCAAATTTTTGGAGTTCATATAAGTTAATACTTCTGGTATACAAGATTCATCCAATAAATATATTTATTGAAGATGTAAGCACAGGTAGTTAAGAATTATCTAAATATGAGCCTTTTGTATCAATATACGGATTCTAGCGCTTTTCCATTTTTCATACATACCCTGGAAGTCGACAATCGTAAGCCAATTCAGGCACCCCCGTCAAAGCCACTTAACTGCATCAATCGTCTCGAAACGTTGTCTTTCACATTTTTTTAAATTCAAAATAACAAAAAGAATACGGCCGCAGTAAGATCTTGTCTGTAGGGTTATTGGGACAGAGAGTTGCGAGTTGTGTTTCGCCAGCACCTCTCTCACAATTAACAAAGTATGACTGGGCACATTGTCATAATAGAATGTCATAATGCTTCGAATGGGGCGGTCTTTAATCCTTAAATGCTCTAGCACTTAAGTGTAAAATTTATCGTTCATGATTTGTTCCGCAGCACAAACTCCTTGTGGATCAAATCTTTTGATTCAAAGAAGACAATGGGCATTGATTTCACTCTTGATTTGCTGATGCGGTCCTTTTTTTTTTTTTTTTTTTGGTAGAGGAGAGGCACTAGTGCGTCATTCAACACTACGCATTTTTTTCGATGGATCGTACTTAAAAATCCCAGTTTCGTCATAGGTTATCGCCATATCCCTAAGAATTTAAGGATCGGTATCCAAACATGCCAACAATTCACGTCAAACTGCCGCACAATGTCCTTCCGCTCGTTTGACAAAACTTTCGGCTGCACAATCTTTGGGCACACTTTCCACACTAGCAAATAATTGGTCAAAATTGAATAAACACTCACAGAGGGTTTCGTTAAATTTAACTCCTCCGCTGTCACATTACTACTTAACCAATGATCACAATTCAAAAGGTCTCGAATTCGATCTCTTATACAATGATTCCGATCGATATTGGACGTCCCCTTGTTGTTCGTCTTCTCTGCCATCATCGAATTTTTTGTGCCACTCAAAAAACCGCGCATGATGGACATGGTTTCGTCCTTGTAAGGGGTCTAGGATCATATCGAAAGTCTACGGGATGGATTTGTTCAGTTTAACTAAAATTTGATGGTATAAGGCTAATAGATGGCTCGTTGCATTTTCACTCTCGATACCAGAACTAAATATGCTTTCACTTTAAGAGAGGTTGACACATTCCAAATGGCTCGGAGAGAACTGACACGGTTACCCTAGCTCTTAAGTTGTATCTCCTACTATCTATTCCACCCAATGAGATTACTTCTTTTTTTTTATCTCTTATGATGTCATAGATGTTATGCCATAATTTATTAAAGCATCTTGATCATGATTTTAAAAAAAGAATTTCGATGTGGATTTAATGCAAGATAGCTATTGACGATGAGCTTCGTACCTTTGAGCCACAGCTAAGGAATTAGGTAAGAAGTGAATGACATGAATGGAAAAGGAACATGAAAGAGTCAACAAGATTAATTTCTTAAATTATGAAATGAATTGATAACTCCATGCAAAATCATGAAAATAATCTGCAGCTGGTTGTGCGTTCGATACCAAAGATTGCCTTTTCAAATAATAAAATTTAACTGCGCATTTAAATGCAACTGAGCTTTACTATCATCATTTTATGTGGTGATGAAGTGAAAGGAATCATGTAAGATATCATCCTCCTTACCTAAATGTGGTTCAAAAAGATGTAATCCAACAAATATGTCCTTTCGTGTGGTTTTAGCGTGTACATAAACTAAACAAAATCGAATATAACAATAAATTCTTTAATTTAAGTTTCATTTATTACGCTCTTAGTAACTCTCACCTCTGCGTACTAGTAATCGTCAATCCATAACAAATTGCTACTTATAGATACTCTCAGTTATTCGAGGTATGTAAATTAAAGTAACGAGATTGAATGCGTAGCGATCAATCTGGCAACGCTGTGGACTTCATGTTTGGAGGGGAGAGTGGGAGAACATGTAATGAGACAGTACGAGTTTGAATTGTTTAGTCACGTAGTTGCCCGCAGAATTTTTTTACGGAAGCTACTTTTTTTCTCGTACGTTCTAAAAATGAGTGACATTAATTTCGTGCACCATTAGGTATCAGATTTGAGCACAGGACAAAATAAATTTTTGCAAAGCTTCGGTAGGCCTATGGAGACAATGTTTTGTCAAGTCGAACCTCGTAGTTGAATGCCTGCAATTGCAATAACTGACGAAAACGTTCCCAGGACTCGGAATCTGGAGCATTTTTTTTATTGTTGCTTGACAATTAAAATGATAGACGAAGAATTGAATTTGAATCACACCATTATTCATCAGACACAATTAGATTTTGATGTTATTTTTGTGGAAATGGCTCTCAAAATCACGATTCGATTCAAACCTTTCCATCCAGGACTCTTTCTTACTATCTAACCTAAATCACTGCTTTATTGCAAATCAAACGAAACATGGAAACCGCATGTAATGGACTGGTTCGGACAAAAATGAATTATACGTTAAAATATTTTGCTCGTTATGTTTAGGCGAATTCAGAATACTATATTAATTCTAGAACATTTTTCTATCTGAAAAAATTATACACAGATATATCCCTACTCATTTAAATTAAATGAAAACTCTTTTAAACCGACAGAAAAGAGAGCGACTCGATGGTGCAATTTGAGATACTTAAGTTCAATCTCAAAATGAAATGTGAAATCAAACATTTAAATATGTTTCAATAGAGAAATTTCAGTTCGAGATTTTCTCCTTTCGAGTTATACATACGTAGAAAGGAATTCCCTTTCATAAGTTGTAAAAAGTTATATTCTATGGGGATTGACCCCAATCTGTCGTGGAAAGACTATAGAAAAACTGCGATATAAATCAAATCAAAAGCGATTAGTTCGTTCCCTTTCTTAAGTAAATACAATAATTCAAACCTTTCATCTCAACCCCATTATCTGTTGTTACACAGTTCACATTAAATAGCCATTTTTGAAAAAGGAAATATTGTTGCAGCTGTTTCGTAATCCAGCATCCAGGAATTAATGACACTTCGTTTGATTGTGAAATAAATATTATCATTATGTAACAAGATCTGAAATAAAAGATTTTTTTTCTCGAGTGCATTGCAGTTGCTTCTATTATTGTTAGAAATTCAGAGCAATGGTAAATAATAATTTGGTCTCATCTTTTTGCCTAGGAAAAAATTCCAATTACAATGAAAGTAAAAATCCTAAAGTTATTTGAAACGGTATCTAATTTCGATTTATTACAATAATTAACACCATGCCTATAATTATTAATACACAGATCAATTGCAAATGTAATTTTAAAATTAATTCTGTTTCATTAATTTATGTAATACTAATTATGTAGAAGATAAACAATTTTATCGATTTCCGACAGTAAAATGTATAACATTTATTCATATAATAACAATAACACTTTACTCGAAACTGCATAAAATTATTAATTGTTTGCATTATATTAAAATGCGAAAATAAAATGAAAGTGCACCATATTCAAGTTATTTTTGAAATGTGCTCTGTCTAACTTATTTTCAAAAGCCTTCCAACAACATATCACAAACGGACTTAGCTTTCCTGCTATAATATTATATATTATATAAAATAATATTTTATTCCCAGCTATTCTTTAATAATTCCAGATCTCATTTTTCTGTTCGAAATTTCCTTTTGATCCGCGGCATTTGAAGTATTTTGGAAATCCATTACACTTTTTCATAGTTGTCATGGATATCTATGGGAAGTAAAGAATTGGGTTTACTTCGTTTTTTTTTTTTTTGAAATAACGTTGCGCTAGGATTTTGAAGCAGTTTTTTTTTAATTAAGGAACTACAACATTTTAGTGACATTCATGTAATGAAGACGACATTGTGTTAGTACCTCATTATCAGAATTTAAACATCATACCACTTTAAGATTTTCAAGATAAGATTTAACTTGCAGAAGTCCTTCACACGGTTTTTTTTGGAGGAATCAGACCTAAAAACTACGACTCACCACTTACCAAACATCTATTCAAACTAACATGTGACTCAGATCCTCAATATACAATAATACATCCAGAAAAGACTAACTCATATTTTCTATAACATTCTGACATGTACCGCATCTTCTTATATACAAATTAGAATTTTTGTTTGTCGGTCTGCTATGCAAATCCACCGTTGATCGCATAGCTCTAAAAATTTTTGAGAGTAAATTTCGCTGATGTATCCAAAAAGAAAAAAAAAAAAAACCATAAGTAAAAAAATAATCAAATTTATTTTTGGTGAATTTTATTTCTCAACCCCCCTTTTTCATTCATCAACAGATGACGGCAGTATCGATCAGTTATTTTTGGATCAATCTTGAAATCTACCATTTTTATTTTTTCAATAATTTTCTTCCGTTTTTTTTTAAAGATTTTTCTTAATAATGTTGTAGGCATATTATTGCATACTTAAGGCTCCTGTCTACCCGCCATTTTGATTTTGTGGACATAAAGTTAATCCTATGGAATTTCGACTTTAATTCTCACATCTTTACGATTTGATCTATTTGAATGCAATGAAGTGCATTTGAAAGAACAAAAAAAAAAAAAAAAAAAAAAAAAAACGAAGAATCTGCAGAGAATTACTTTTTTCCTCCGATTTTTTTAGTAAAATTTTCACCCCCAATTTTAATTATTCGCTTGGAAGTTTTCCGGTCTTTAAAAAATATTTTTAAAACTTGGAGGGAAAAATTGTTATTCTGCAGAATCCTTCATTATTTTTTGCTCTTTCATATGCACTTTATTGCATTCAAATAGATAAAATAGTATAGATTTGAAAGCAAAAGTTAGAAATTCCATATGATTAACATTAAGTCCCAGAAATCAAAATGGCCGGTAGACGGGAGCCTTAACGGGATAGATATCCAACAAAATGTTAACAAATTATGGTTTTTGTATGTGTGATGAGAAAATTAATTAGTCGATTTTTGATGAATTTTTGAAAGGAATGCTAAATACTTCATTTTTGAACTTTTTTTAATCGTTTCATCCACAAACCTATCATTCCAAATGAAAAGATAATCATATTATAAACGGAATGCACACATAGCCCAGTTAAAAAACAAGTTAAAGTTTTAATTACAACAGATTTTAAACAACTTTTAAACTGCACAACCAGTGAGCGAATTTTCATTCCCCTCCCCTCCCCCTTGCTTAAGATATTCGCTCTGGAAAGCACAGATCTGACGTATATCACTTCACGATCTAAGTGTGTTTTGTGATTACTTTTCTTATTCTTTTACAGATTCTTAAGATCATTATACTCGTATTTATTCATTAGTTTCTCCATTTAAAAAATTTACACTAAAATACTTTTACTAAAATTTTGATTGTTATTGATATACATTATGTATTTTTAAAAGTATTATTACTCGTTAAATATACAAAAGGGCATTCCTTAAAAACGGAGGTTACAATCATAAAAAATTAAGAAATACATTTACAGCAAAAAATAAATTATTTTTCAAAATACCTTCTCTCAGATTATATGCAACAGTTCCATCATTATATCCATTATTCAAAACAAGTAGAGAAGCTTTCTTCTGGGGTTGTTTCAAAGAACCCTACTCTGTTGAAGTAACGTTTTAATCTGTATTAAACTTTCTGCCACAGAACTGCCTACAACGTCGCAAATAGCCAGAAATCGCATGTTGCGAGATCTGGATTTTAAGGGGGATGTGGCATGATTTTAATATTAGGATTTAATAAGATATTTCTGTACAGAAGTAGAGACATGTGTACGTGAAGTAATGTCCGATTCTCAACCAGTTCATAACGCTTTCTCTATAAGTGTGGTCGCAAAAATTTCAAAACTGAAACATAATATTCACCATTCACAGTAGTTCTTGGAGGCACAGCATGCTGGTAGATTACACCTTTATAATCAATAATAATAATGACCTTTCCAGTAGATATGGTTTTTCTTTTGGAGGTTAACTCTGAATTACTCACCTCCATTTCTGTAGGGCAAATAAAAACAGTTCTTTAAAGAAGCACAATAAAAGGAAAATAAAATCGTCTGCTACGTTTATAATATTCATAAGCGTTCAGTTAACATTTTGAAAATCACCTGCACTTTTATTTTTTAGTATCGCGGTGTTACCATCATGAAAAAAAGTAACTCTCGGTTTTTATAGAACTTCATTTTAAAATTTTAATAATTCTCCTTTTATAAACAACATTTTTTTTTTGAAACAATTAAATTTTTTTAATTATGAAAGCTTTAAAAATTTTTTAATTAATGAACTGCAGTCTTTATCCTCCATTGGTTTAAAATGCATATTTTGCCCTTTCTATATTTTTTTTAAATCATTCATTCCTTGGAGGTTATAATTTGAAATGCAATTAAATTTACTTAAAATATTATTTGAAAAGTGGTTCTCATTTAAAAAAAAAAAAAATTATCCTTTAATCAGAATAGGAATATTTTTAAATTTATCCTTACGAAGAACCAGTGTACCAGCTTGTACTCAATAATAATAATAAAAAAAGCAATCTTTCAAACATATCAGTCAACTTCTGGAAGTAATAGGGTTAATCTTTTCGACTGTGATACGTAACATTGATTTAAGTTTAATTTTAACTTATGTAATTTGAGCAGTGCATCTATATTTAGAGGTAGTAGGGGTGAGGAACTTTTAATATTAATCTTTCTCATTCTCTCGTATATTTTATTCTTTCTAGTTGCTTTCCCGCAATTGGTTCGCGAAAATCCTATTGTTCACCACGATTTTTTTTAATGGAGTTGTCTGAACAGCAGGCACGTTAAACAGTTAATAAAAGCACGTAAAACGTTTTTCGAAAAATAAATGAATGCCTTTGAATTATCTTAAGACTACATTAAAATTCAAAATGGAGAAAAAATGTCGAATGTTTAATAACACAAAGTTCTTATGAGAGGTTATATAGTTGTTGAAAGTTGCATAAAGACCTTTCTTTTCAGTTACCTTGCAACAACACAAAACAAGGCAACACAATCTTCTCTTTGAAAGATCCCCCCCCCCTTTCAAAGAGAATGATATAAGGCAACGAGAAAATACTTAAAATAAATGTGAATAAAATATTATACAAATGATTTAACTGTGCTTTGATTGCGTATTTCCTCCCCCCTTCAAATTCCAGAAAGTGTAATATAAAAATCTGGTTTTTTTTTACGCGGGTAATTGGTTCCAAGAAACAGCGTGCAAATGGAACCATAAAAAACTTTTTAAGGTAAGGATCTATTTTACATTCTCGCAAACACATATTTTGCTCTTAATGGGGAGAAAAAGTTCAATAACAGCATTTCCATAAACTTAATGGCAACAAAAGAGAAAACATCTTTTGTTATAAACTGTCATTTACTTTTGTAAATTACCCGAAATTGTGTTTTCACATGATGTCTCGTAGTAGTTCAAACAAGTTTAAGGCTCCCGTCTACTGGCCATTTTGATTTCGAGAAAGTAATGTTAATCCTATGGAATTTCTACTTATCGTTCTCAGATCTACTATTTTATCTAATTGAATGCAAAAAGTTGCATCCGAAAGAGCAAAAAATAATGAAGATTTCTGCGGGGTTATTTTTTTCCCTTCCGATTTTTAAAAATATTTTTACCCCTATTTGAATGATACGTTTGTAGATTTTCCGGTCTTTAAAAACACTTTAAAATATTTTCAAAATGGCCGGTAGACGGGAGCCTTCGGCCATTTTGATTTCGTGAAAGTAATGATAATCCGATGGAATTTCTGCTACCGTTCTCAAATTTTTTAATGTAATAAAGTGCATCTGAAAGAACAAAAAATAACGAAGGTTTCTGCGGAATTATATTTTTCCTTCGATTTTTAAAAATATTTTTAAAAGACCGGAAAATAGGGTAAAAATATTTTTAAAAATCGGAAGAAAAATGTAATTCCACAGAAACCTTCATTATTTTTGGCTCTTTCAGATACACTTTATTGCATTCAAGTTGATAAAATAGTAAAAATATGAGAATGGTAATAGAAACTTCACAGGATTAACATTACGTTCACGAAATCAAAATGGACGGTAGACGGGAGCCTTCCTGAATATTCGGGAATGAGAAGATTTATTATACACACGTAAGAATAGGTAAAATAGGCCAAGTTTTCCAGATGTTGACCAGTTTGCTCCAGCATCTTGAACCTATATATGTATAACTTAGTTACCCAAAAGCATGACAAAATTAAAAAAATAACCAGACATTTTTTAATTATTACATAGATCATGACTATCTACATCAAGAGCATTGGGCTAGTCACTAGGCCTGAGCCCTTGCTAGTAATCAGCACCCCAGGCCAAAAGGTTGTAGAAACGGAGATGGATACCGCCTGATGGGATTTCATAGGCCCAGGGAGACATTTAATTTAAATATCTACATCAAGAAAATTATAAGAGAAAGATGTAGTTATTAAAATTCTATAAATATTTTTTCTACTCAAAACAATAATTAATTTTTTTTTCTATTCCTGTAAATAGATAGTGCTACCTTTGTGATACTTAGTTTTTGAATTCCTATAGCATAATCAATGTGTGTGATTTTAAAGTTAAACACTTCATTATTGTTTTTATAACTTGCTACAAATGATTTAAATACACATTAATAATTATACAAGTTTTTTTATGTTAATTTTTTTTCTTGCAATTGTAATTAAGTGTTTTATGAGTGAGTCGCTTTCACCATGTTTTTTAAATACATATTAGATCAGCTTCCTGATACTTAAGATATGTCTTCGTTACAGGTGTATGCATATTTTTTCTTTTGTTATTATGGAGATATCCAGGATGTTTAGTAAAAACAGCCGTACATGTAGATGGATCCAGTAAACTAATTAGTAAGTACTGAGTTCTAAACCTGAATCAGTTACCTGAATTACTGTGATATTTATTCTGACTTATCTTCGGTATTTATTTTCAGATCTTCCAACACATTGATGGAATTTCACATATACCTTTTATCTTATATTTTTATTATGTATAACAACAAAAAAAATTACTGGTGCAGGAAGCAGAGATATTGACTGATTGATTGTTTATTAAGGTTGCGCTTCGAAGCAACACGAGGGCAGTGAGTGAGTGAGTGAGTGACTGTAGGGTTTAATGGCGCAAGAGCCAAAGGGGCAGTGAGTGAGTGAATGAATGTAAAGATTATTGATGCAAGAGCCAGATGTGGCTATGATGCACCCAACAAAATTTAACTGAGCTTTGGACGAGAAAAATTGGGGAAAAGAGGAAATTGGTTGACAAGAAGGGTCGAAAATAGAGAAGGATCGCTTGGGTAATATCAGTAAACCCTATAGGAAGCAACACGAGAGCAATTGATGATGAGCCTCGTAATTTTGAACTTCGGTCAAGTAACGAGGATGACACTTGAGCCAACTCCCACATAATAAAAAACTTATTTTTATTTAAAATATAAAATTTTTTTTTTTTTTTTTTTTTTTTGATAAACTCAACATCTAGAGAAAGATAGATTTCTCTAATTCCTAAATTAATATGAAGCAAGGGTGGAAGTCTTCTGAGTGTGTTACCGCCAAGAAGCCCAGTCTCTAGTTTCACTTTTCTATACATCCAGGAAGATAATTTTTTATCCATTATCATACTATTAATAAAATACTTTTTTAAAAAAATTTCTTCTTTATTACTTTTTAAAATTATCCATAAGAAACGTTGGTACAGACATTGTTTCAATCATCAACTATAATTAATTTTTGCATTTGAAAACAAAAGTGTAAATACATGTCTTTTTTTTTTTTTTTTTTTTTAATAATAGATTAATAGAAATGTGTGGGTAAAAAAAGAATATGTGATAAGAAATAACTTTGATACATCCAAAAAGTATTCTTATTATGGAATTATTAAACGTCCTGGAAATATTATGCATTCTTTCTAATTTTCTCATTAGCAGATTAGGAAAAATTTACGAACACTTTTTAAGAAATGTGATCAGTTTAAAAAATTTGACCTTTAAAAACTGAATCTAAAATATTGTTGTTGCAATATAATATTAATACTGAAACGACCAAACTGCATTTAAAGACAAAATATCTTTATATAAATAGTTTCTAAATTTTTAACTCATGAAATAAAAACTGAAAGCAGACAGTGAGAAAAAGAGAACTACTTAATAGTTAAAATGCAATAATTAAAAAAAGGAAATAATACTACAGCTAAATGTAATTGAAAATAATAACAATATATCCTCACAATAATTAACCATTACAGGAGATTATCCAATATGACCGCTTGTCTGATTCAGCTAAAAATACATTTGTCCTTCATGATTGGTACAAAAGTTAAGGTGTATGGCCTCCATTAAATGGAAACATAAATCCTGCAAGTAGTTAACAGAATACTATAATGAATAAACAACAAAAAGATGATTTCCAAAGAACAAGTCAAACTTGAATGCTTTCTTTGTTGATGCAGCATTCTTATAAACATTTCCCAAATCACCACAATCACTCAAGGGAAGTATACTACAAGTATTTTTTTCTGTAAGTATAATTCTATTTAAATTAGCTCAATGTTCTCTCATTATAAAAATGTACATTCAATAACAAATACATTAGAGCAATAAAACAAGGGGGGGGAATGGTCATCAATATGAAGAACTTCAAAGAAATTGTTCCTTACATAATATTATAAGAAAGGGTATATACATAGTTATCATATCACTAAAACATCTATTTATTAATCATTTTAAATACAATCTGAAGAAAAATAATCATTTTCTTCATCAAAATACAATTCACATGCAAGTGTAACCAAGATTAAAATTATCTCAAACTGTACACTCCTTTTTTCAATTACTGCATTTTTCTTTCATTTAAAAAAATTATATAATCAAACAGAAAAGTAAAAAAAAAAAAAAGGGGAAAATATGTAAGAAATATTCAAAGTTTTATAAATTCAAGTTATACTAAAAGGCACAAAAAATTTAACTAACTAGTTAAAAAAAGAAATAAAAAATATTTTAAATGTTTACAAACATTTGGAAATGTTTGTGATCCCTCAAAAACTTATAATAATGCATGAAAATCAAATAAAATTTCAGTAAACAGTAGAAATAGTCATTAATATTTCATTTGTATTGTCAGAAAAACCTTTCAACAGCATGGAAAAAAATAAAGAGAGAAAAAGAACAATATATTGTTCAATTTGCTTTTTAGATTTTTCAAATCAACAAAAGCACTAAGATGTCATTGACATTTTCCAATCAAATTAAAATATATTACAAAATATGGGAGAATTGGTGAAAACCAATGAATAAAGCATTGAAGTAACAATTATGTATGTTTCAAAAGAAAAATAAGTGAATCAATTGGTGAAAATATGAGTTTAAGATTTTCTATTAATAGATCGGAAGATTGAACAAAAAAAAACATATTCCCAAAATGTATATGGCCCACTGCATTATGGCCAAAATGAAAAAAGACTGAAGGCACATTCTTTTGATCATGCTCGTAAAAAAAAAATCTCAATTGTCATTAAAAAGCGCAATAAAACGTAACTTGTTAAAATATATAATGTATCACAACAGTATAAGATACTTTCTTTTTTCGTATTTCCATTTTACTTACAAATTTACAATTACATATTAGTAAGCTATATATGCATTGTTTCTATTGTACGAGATATATTTTTAAATATTTATCATCATACAACATGAAAATAATTTCATCTAAATAATCTACTGTAAATGATAACAACAGAGAATGTCCATACAGTTTTAGTTAATAAAAGTAAAGAAAAAGAACAGCAATTCAAAAAACTTTTTTTTTTCTCTTTTTATTTGAACACCATTACATACAAATCATATTTACGAGAAACACTTCGAAAATTCTTTGTTAAATTGTTTTATATTTTTATGAAAATATCCGTAAACTACATAGTAATTTAAAAAATTTATTCTATGCTCTGAGTTCCTTTTAGATCTAAAGAATGCATGTGTGAAAAAATTGGTATAATATATATTATAAGACACAGTTTGAATCATGAAGGCAGAGGTTTACAGAAGGCTTTATTTGTATAATCTGTTGAAAACATACAAGTTAATAATTTTTAATGTAATATATTAAAGTTTTTAAGAAAATTGATTAAATTAAATTAAATAAATCAGTTAATTTAACATTCCATATCTCAACAGAATTTAAATATAAATGAATCATACTTTTACAATAGGTTAGTAATACTTAAATAAGCAGATGATCACTCAATGAGGTATATCATCCCTTAACCGAAGTTGAGATTTACAAATTTATCTGCCAATCATCATTATGTATATATAAATTGATGCTACTTCACACAAACAGCAATTTTAGGCTCTGAGCGTAAATTACCAAATAAAGTGCCTGCAAAGCAAAACTCTTGGTCTTAGAAGACAAGCTGAAATACTAAGCTGAAAAAGCAGATGGAGCGAGTTTGTAAATTCAAAGGGGAGACATTGAGAAACTCCCCTGGAGCAAACATGCTTATAAGTAAGTTAATACGTAGTGAAAAAGTAAAAAAATAAAAGAAAAGCTTTGTGAATAAAATATATCTCATGTTTAAATTAAAATGTTAACAAATGTTTGTGTGTGTTTCACTAGCTCATTGTTCACTGCAGAAAGTAATAAAGAAAGCTTTAAAATATGAAGCTGAAAATAAAGATACGATTTGTACCAGAAAATACCAATACTCTTTTTTGACATTTTCTTAAACTAAACATATATTTATTTTTAAGAAAGGATACCCAAACCACACACCGTACAAAAAATAATTCATGTAGTATTAAAGAATGCTTTTTCATCTTTGTCCCAAAAAAATGTTTTATCTTCAATGTTGAAAATTCAATTGTATTCAAACATAATAGAAGAATTATATCAAACAAAATCTTCTTTTATATTTTAATCATAAAATATACCTTTGATTTATTTCAATTTACATTTTAATTATACTTTTTAAAAGCAAACAGGTACATAACAAATCAGGATAATTACTAATCACATAGAAATTATTCCAATTTTTTATTTCAAAAAATTTCACAATTTAAAAAAAAAAAAAAAAAAAAAAAATTAGAATTTTTCCTCTTAAATATTTAAATTGAACTTTTCTTAATGTTGCATTTGAATATAAAAAGAATCTATTGGTAGTTGCTTTTGCAATTTGAACAATGTCTTAAAAAGATTAGAAATCCACAACAGGTAGATTTTGTAATTCTGAAACTATACTCAAATAAAAAGAACATCAAATGACACCATATTCTCTTACCTTTTCCACCATAACAAATGAAGATTGAATTTAGTGTGCATCTTCCATTATTGTATAATCGTCTTTGATAAAATCAAAACTTTTTTTATAAACATTCTTTTTAAATTACAAAATATTATTTATTAGGAATTGATTATTCTTTATAGATTAGAAAATCCTATTGGAAATACAGAACCTATAATGGCTAAGAACACACACACACACACATATATATATATATAAACGATTCATATAACTTCAAAAGCAAATTCCTTCTTTAGTTGTAAATTCACCAACCATATTCAGACTTCCAAGGCCAAACTTGAACTCAATAATCAAATGTGCTATCGTATTTCAAGACACTCATTCTCATAAACTTTTACAGTAATTATAAACTACAAAAATAAAGATTTAATATAGCCAACTTAAAGTAGCATTCTCTCAATGAGGGTTTGTTCGTCGAAGGTAATTTGTAATTATATAAGATTTACAAAGAATTAAAATGATTTGGAAATACAATATATAAAGTTTTCTAACAAGAACAATCATTAGTTTCCTGAAGATGGCAAACACAATACTCCTTAAGCTAAAAAAAAAAGATTATGGCAAAAATTGGGAAAAGCAGCATTTTACTTTGTTTTGCTTCTGATGCTAGAACTAGGAGGAAAGGGATGAGCTTTAATCACAAAATAGTACTCTCTTTCAATTAGAAAATAAATTTCTTATAATTAACAACAAAACATTTCAATAATTTTGCAATAAATGGTTGAGATATAAATAAACAAAAAAAAAAAAAAACCATGTAATGCCCTTAGAGACCCAAAAGGTACAAAGAACTTGCAACCTTACAACATTTAAAGAATTAACTAATAAGTAATACATATAATAAGTGAACCATTGATAATATTTTAACTTAATAAATTACAATATTTTTCTATAAGCATACCTGTAAGATTTTTCTTTCCTTTCAAATCACTAAATTAAAAAACTGATTCAAAATAAAATCAGAGAACAAATGAAATTTAATATTCAAAAAAACTCATAAGTAATGACAAAATTTTGATCAAATTAGACCAAAAAAAAAAAAAAAAAATACAAAAAACAATTCAGCATAAAATATATAACAATGCAGTTTGATCTCTGAATTAAAGTAGGTTAAAATAACTGTTTTTAAGTGAAAAAATATTGTATCCATAATTGCAATTCCAACACTTAGAAATGAAATAGATAATTTTCATTGAAAACTAAGAAAAAATACAAAATACAGTCATTTTATTCCAGTACAATATATATTATTCCATAATTATTTTTTAAGTTTTTATCTAAGAAACATTTAAATTTCATATCGATTACCTCATTACATTGTCTAAAATCTAAAATATATTTAAGCATAATCATTAACTAATCGAGTTGACAAATAAGATAAAAATGTAACTAACTGAATCTGATTTATATTAAAATATTTAATTCCCGAAAATGATCAATTAGTTTATAAAACAAAAATTCAATAGGTATAGTTTGATCTCAGTATTTTATAAAAATATTTTTATGTCTGTAAAATTGGAATTCTTTTCTCCTTGAGAAAAATCTCAAACATTTAAAAAGAAACAAAATACTATATTAATTCCAAAATAATGAAGTTTAAAATTCTTGATTCATTTTTTAAAAATCAATGAAAGTAAATACTTTTTAACAGCATATCATGCTTTTGAATGAAGATAATGCCAATAAAATAAAATTTGTGTATAAATGTAATAATTTTAAGCCAATATAAAAAAAATGTAGGTTTAAAATAAAATAATTTACATGTTTCAGTGAAAAACATGGTAAATGCCATTTTGTTAAATTTTGAGAAAATGTTTATTAAATAGTTGCATTATTAAATCCAATTGACATTTAAAAGTTAAAAAAAAAATTTGAGAATGATAACAACAATTTGCAATATTACATAACCCAAACATGAAAATTTTGTCTTTCTGATAACTAATATAGCAAGACTTATAGTTTAGTTCCGAATTCATCAATTTAAAAAAATGAATGTTTATAGAATTCAGTTATAAAGAAAACAAATAAATAAATTTTACTGTATATTACAAGGCTTTGCATTTAAGCAATACAAAAATATTTATACTAACAAAAAAATCATTTACATAATAAAATATTTGTTATACATCTATGAATGTGTAAGAGTATTTATAATTACGCATAAGAATTATGATAATATTTATATCAAATATTCATTGTATTGCAATTGACATCAGAATAATTGAAATCAAAACTTTTGTTTAAAATAAACAATTAATATCCATCATTCTACTAAGAAATTTTAATGGTGTTGGAATAAATCTATACAGAACAAAAATAAATATTTCAGTAAAAAAGGGGGGGGGAAAAGATATTTCAATAAAGTACTTCTTTTGAATGTTTTTGAAGAAAAAGTCAAACAAAAATCTTAAAAATTATTTTTCATTTGTTAATAATAATAAAATAAATAAGCAGAAAGCAATTAAATTTTAAATATGTAATTTACATCAACTTGTACAGTTAAGCAGAAATAAAATTACATATACTAATTGTTTTTTTTTTTTTTTTTTTTCAAATTTTTACAGGATTAGAAAATGAATTATAAATTCAAAAAACTAAACAGAAGAGTATAAGCAAATTGATAATATACAAAAGAATTTTAGAACAAGTTTATTTTTTGTTACTCAAAAAATTATTCAAAACGAATGATACCGATAAAAGATTAAATATTTTAATCTAGTTTTTACATAAATCAGCATATGAACGATGTCATTCGTGTAAGTAAACACAATTTTTAAAATGCCATCACACAAATAGATATTTTGGAAAAGGAAAAAAAAAAGAGAGGGAGAGAAATGATTCATTCAGAATTAGATCCTTTACCTACATTTATTTGACAAAAATAATTGATAATAATACCGATATCGAAAGATAAGTCGATATTGACATTAAATATCAATATCGACGAAATATTACTTTTTTGTAGAAAAGAGATGATCAATAATATATATATATATCCTGCTTTTTTAAATATATATATATATGAATATCTTAATAATATATATATATATTTATTTATTTTAAAACACATCGCAGAGTCGTAAAAACTTTTACTTTTTGTTTTGATTACGCACATTACCATAAATAGAGTGACAGAAGGCTAAACACAACAAATTGACTGAACACGAATAAAATACCGTTTTTGTCCGATAAGACAATCTATAAAATCTTATCAGTTATAAATTAAAACCCAATATCCATACTTCGCACTCAGTATTACTTCCGGATATAAACAAAACAACTTGCCGGTGTGTCAATCAAAACAGCACAGCAAGATATCTACATTTTACGGATATGAACTTGAGTCGATGAAAGTAAATATTATTTACCTAATACAGCCTGAAGGACTTGATCTTCACTGTCTAGATCCATGATTTCTTAATTAATCAATTAACGCGCACAGCATTTCGAATTATCCACGTTTCTAGCTGGAAACATTTACTTTCAATTTTCATTCGCAACATTCGAAAAAAAAATTCCATAGGTCACGTGTTCACAGGTAAAAAACTTTCACCTGCGAATTCCTGCGATGTTTATCCACAACAGTTTTTTGTTCTTTAACTGAACCAAGAACTATATCAATCACAAAAATGAAAGTTTACACCATTCTTTCGGGAATTTCAACACAGAGGAACAACAGCAACTAACTAAGCATTATTTTTTTTTATTTCGTTTTAACCTTGAATCTGAAGATCAACAAGTTATAAAATCGTCTTTTTCCCTGGACTTTTTGACCAATCAGCAAACGAGTCGCTGGTGTCCTCTTCACTCTCTCTAACACCTGTTTGAATATGAAGTGCTCTCTGAAACCGTAGAAGCATGTTATTTTGATTGAAGACCTACTAAACTAATCTAAAGTTTATTGCAAAATAAGGATTAATACAGCTTTTTAAGTAAAAGAAAAATAAAAAAATCAATTACGGCAGAATGTAAATCTCTAAAATATAACGATTTTTGAGAAATTGGACTGATTATTGTTTGAGTTAAATTATCTCTGCTGAAAAGAAACAAAAAATCGAACTTATGAAAAAATAAATAGTAATTAAAATTACTATTTATATAGGTTTGGGAACCAATCATTTAATTCTCTTGCTCCGGGGGGGAGGAAAAGGAAGGAAAAAAACCAGGAAATTTCTTTAAAAAAAAAAAATGTGAGCAAAAGTTGCTTAAAAATTATTTTTAAAACGAACTTGCAGTTTTTCTCAA
>BMAW01029943.1:0-16746 GCA_019974015.1 Nephila pilipes | reverse complement strand
TTTTTTTTTTTCTATTCAATTAAACGTCCGATTAGATTTCAGAATTAGGTATGATGTGGCCATAGTTGCCTAGTGGTTATGGCCGTGGACTCACGGCTGGCACTTTTTATCGCGTCGCTTGTTCGGGCCTTTATGCCTCTAAAGACCCGCCGGGCTGTAGCCGGGCTGATGTGCGTTCAATCTGTAAAGGCTCAAAGTCCTCCCGCGGGGTAGTGTGGAAATTAGGAGAGGTGGTGCCAGCTCAGGTATAGTCCTCGTCACTTTTACCGAGGCTCAAAATTATCAGGTCCGTCGACAATAACCATTGTGTCGCTTCTTGTGTGACGTTAATAAAACCAAACCAAAATAGGTAAGAAATATTAAAATTGTAAATAAATTATATTTTTTGATGAAAGAGTAAGAAATCACATAATTCTAAATTTTACTGATGAAATTTTTTTTTCACATGAAAGGTACTGATTAATTGATAAAATTTAATTCTGAATACTATTGTTTTGATAAACACATAATACATGTATTTGTTAATATAAGCATCAAACATTTTTAATTCATTTTAACATTACTTTAGAAAATTAATCGTATATTTCTACGAATAATATTTAATAAAACATACGTTCCTCAATTCAGAAGTTTGGCTTGCAAAAAAAAAAAAAAAAAAAAAATTTTTTTAAAAATATTATTTTTTTTTTTTTAAAGCATTGCGTAAAACTTTTTGAAAATAAACTATGGATACTCGGAATACTCCTCCTATCCTTGAAAAAAATTCCGAAAGTTTTTATATTTACCATAAAAGAATTAGCATTGATTAATTTAAAATTTTTGAGAATGTTCAAAGTAGTGCTATCGTTAAAATTAATCAATGAAAGTCAGGAATTTCACAGAATTAAAATTTATTTCAATACTATAAGCACTCTTTTTTTAACGTCATAAAAAGCTCAAAATTCATCGTAACTTATTATTCTTTTTCGCCTACAAATATAATTATAATGGCATCAATACTTATAAAATTAAATTGGTTTTAATAACATGTTCTAATTAGTACAAATATAATATTATCTAATTATACCACATGAAAATTAAATTTTTTTCAAGTAAAATTATTAAAATCTAGTATAATTCATTAATAAATACGATAACATAGCATAAATTAACATTTTTCGTGATGTATAATTATATTTTACTAAAATCATTATATTATGTATTCTACCCAATGTAAGTAAGTGTTTGTAGTATTTATAGTGATGTTTAGTAAAATGGATGAACAAAAATTTAAGTAATTTGTTTCTTGTTTTTTTCACTCATAAACAGATTTTCACGACTACTCGCAATACAATTGCTTATTAAGTTAAATAACTTCGAAATGTTACAAAATAATACTTATCATTATTAATATTTAATATTCCATGATAATTTACATCAATCAAATAAAACGAAGATAATGAATAACAAAAACTTTACTTTTAACAAAAAAAAAAAAAATAAATTATTAGGATAGTTCGAACATTTTAGTAATTTCGATACAACATTAACTTGGAAAAAACGCCATTTTTATCAGAGTGTTTCAAGTGATAAAATCGAAAATGAATTTTACTATTTCATACAAAATTCTTACATTATTATATAATTAATACATTTCCATCAATGAATTTAATTGCTTAAAGTTGATATGTTTTAAACAGGAAAAAGTTTTCAAGACAGGATTTAAAGAACAAAACAAAGCAAAAAAAAAAATTCATTTAAAAAGAAATCCAACGACATATGAAGAAAAAATAGATTCAATTTTTCTGAAACCGATACAACAAATGTTACCTTGTTTTGTAATAACAATAATAATAACCCAAGACGAAAGTAATATTTTGAATGTTGGTGTTAATAATATAAATTACAATTTACCTAATAAACAACCCCAAATAATTTTTGTTTATATCTTAAGCAAATGATGTGATTAAAACCACTGGCACAAAGAGAAACAAATAATTTAATTTTTCGACTTATTCAATGCAGAATTTTTTTTGTTTATTCTCAGGCGAAGTCTTGAGATTTAACACGAAACAAACATATGAGAATGAAATAGCTAACTGTTCGACTTTGCTTCATATGTTGGCATTTTTTCATGCTTTTTAAGACATCTCAATATAGCTATTTTTCGATCAATATTTTTACTTACATATAAAAAATCATACATTTCTTTATAATTAAATTGTTCATGATTCCAGAAATTGCGTGGCTATGATTAGTTATACAAATATAATTACAAATTTAGTACTCTGTCGTTAATCTGGCAGATATCGGACCAGAGCTCTGTTGAATTACTAAGAAACCATTCATAGTAACGCCTTTCAACACCAAAGACTGTGTATTATTGTATAAAATTTAATACAGTTCACATAAATAAAGCGTCAAATTCATGTAATAACTAAAGTTACAAAAAGTGTACCGTTTTGTATAATGCCACTGTAGCCTAGTTCTAATAGTTGCGGTTTTCGTCGAGTCGTGGGTTCGAACCTTGATGCTACTAAAGAGCCGCCATGTAGCTGGGGCTGATGCCCGTTAAATTTGTCGAGTCCTCCCGTTGGTATCAAATGGAAGTTAGGAGAGGCGGTACCAGCCCAGGTGTCGTCCTCATCACTTGACCGAGGTTCAGAATTGCGAGGTCCGTCGTCAATAACCCTTGTGTTGCTTCTCAGTGCGACATTAGTAAAAACAATCACAAATCACTGTTTCGTATTGATAGCCTACATTATTCCATTCAAGTATAAGACATAAAATAACGTCTGTAAAGCTTGTGTAAAAACGCCGGATTACAGGCAGGACAAGAAATGCAGAGTGCCGGATTATAGAGAGAGTATTGTATTATGAATAATATAAATAAGGTCTAAATTAATCGCTTATGTGAATGCCTTCTTAGCAATTCTTGCGGTTTTCATCGATACTAATGAGAAAAAATTGGCTATATATCTATTAAAAAACGTACGTAACACTCCCAAGTAGATTCTGTATTTCCGTTTCTATGTATCTCTACCTACATGTTTCTACTATTGTCAAAATATTTAGATTGTCGAATGTTATTGTGAGTTTACAAAATAATAAAATCGAGCATACACTTATAGTGGGTAAATTGAAATGTCTCTTTAATCTTTTGTATAATTAAGTAAATTTTGTATAAAAGTTTGTCGACAAAATATCTACTGAAATCTTTCCTCCAATTGTTTCAGAGAGAAATGATAAATAGAAAAATTAGAAGATACCTGTGCATGTTTCTTCATTGCTTAATTTATTTTCATAAACTTCCAAGAAATGAATGTGGGCTAGCCAGAATGTGGGGTTGACGGAAGAAGTAGTACTGTGTAAAAGCATTCTAAGTAACATAACGCTAATAAGAGCGAGCTAACCTTCCAATATGTCATAATCACATCTCATTATTTGAATGTTAAAAGAATTTTTTTTTAGTTCAAAAGGGGTTCATAGTTTGCTGATTTTTAATACTAGAAAGAGGCATCCATCATGAGATGGCTTTCAAGAAAATCCCATAAAGCTTTCATATCAAATTCATGTAATGTTTTATTTATATTTGATTTCCAAATACTAAGTTTAAAAAAATTCCTGAAACTTATTTCCAACCCTTTGTCTAGTTTTATTATCTTAAATGATAATGTGGAATGTACTGATTGTGTAATAACATGTATTCTGATTTTATTCAAAATCATGAAAGTACGTGCAGGTTTTTTTAAAAAAAAATCTAATAAATCTTCATCAACATCCCAACGGAATGAATAATAGCATTTTCCTTAAAGAGCTGAAAATGGGAAATATAGAAGAATTATTCTAGAAGAAATCAAGAGCATTCTTTATCACAGACACTCTGTCAGCTTACCCAAATCCTTTGGGAAGTGACCCATTGTTTTTTCGCTCAAAGCAACTAAAGCAGAGGCATTCAACTTTTACACTTTGGGGAACCCTTTGAGCTTACCGTTTTCTGGAAGGAACCACTTGATCAAAGAGCAAAAAAAAAAAAAAAAAAAAAAAAAGGACATTAAAGCTTTATATTATTTAAACGTACTAAATTATTACTGCATCTTTAATTTATCCCAATACAAACATTTTAATAAGATAATGAATGGAAAGTTAGCTAATAGTGTTTTTTGATTACCTAAAATGTATTATATCAATAATAAATAAAAGCAAGATTATTTTAAATTATAATAAATTCATAAAAAAGAAATTTTTTAATGACTCGGCTGTAATTATTTTTGATTGCCAAGTATTTTAACGTCTGGAATAATTGTTAAAACTTGCAACCTAATGTTCTCTTCAGCATCCAATTTGTTTCCTGTGGTTTTTTCTTTTTTTTTTTTTTTTTTTTTTTTGTCGCAGCGTACAAAGAGAAAGCTTTTTCGCATACATAGGTTGAAACAAAGGACGTTAGATGTTCCACAACTCTTTTGGTAATTCCATGATAATCTTCTGTAATGTCAATCCAAACATGCATAATGTCAACTCAGTTGAACTGAATTTTAGTTTCAACTGAGTGTCGGTCGATGTATCAATTTGATATATACCGAATGAGCCAAAGAACGGAGGCTAATAAGTGACCTATTGTGTCCGGATTAATTATTCGAAGCACGTGACTTTTACGAAATTTAAGATTTTATTTTATCCATAAAGTATTTATTTATATTTATTTTTACAAGCAAACTGCATTGAAGAATTCGATCTTTTATAAAAATTAAAATTTTACTTCAATTTTAGGTCTTCGATTATGCAAATAGTGATGACTTGCTGAACCCCAGTCAAAGTTCTAAGGAACTCTTGGTTGAAGACCTCTAAACTAGAGAAGCTCATATCCTTAGACAAAGACCCACATTGAACCTTCCTTCTACCTCTAGGGTGTCCAACTTTTCAACATTTTTGCTTCCCTAGGCCGCATTAGATGAAGGCGAGTTGTTTGAGGTCTCGCAAAATAAATCTAAAATTATAACAAAAGCTCATGAGCAATATAAATATACATAGCTTGTGTATTTAAATAATTGAAACTATAATTTATGAATTTTGTATTAATAGGGCTGCAAAATGGAATTAGATTAGCATTGTTTCACACATTTTATATGACATGTTTTATTCATAAGATTTCTTAACAAATTTTTATAGAAATAAAGATAGCCGGAAATCATAAAATAGATGTGATTCGAGACATTGAATTTTAGAAACTAATGCTTCAATATCTGATTCAATTGAAGTGTTTTTAATTCCCAGGGAGTTCTCAAGATGTTCATCCAATAATCTGGTTCTAATTTTATTCTTAATGGGCTTGACTTTCTTGAAAAGAGTTTCGCACAAATGTACATGTTTCCGAACAATTATGACATGAATAACCAAAGACTGTGCAGCGATATATATTTGTCTTTGGGCAAGTATAGCTTATAAAAGTCCAATAAAAAATTTATGAAATTTATCTTACAATTGGATATAGAGATTGAAACTCTGTGCATTACATTTGAAAATTTATTGGCAGTGTATCTATATCGACTGTAAGTGGAGTCGCAAAAATAAATTTAAAAAAAACTTTAAAAAAAATTAAATAAACATTTGTTTATTTTTCGAAGATATTGAAATATATTTTAAAATTTTTTTATCAAATCGTAAAGAAGGCCTGCGGGATTTTTCTCATTATTAAGAATAAGTTCGGCCAACTTGTTGAAATGCAAAAAAATATTTGTGTTTATTTGGAAGCACCACAATTTAAGTTTCATTTGGGGTGAAAATGCAGTTTAGCCCAACCACTTGGCGTAATTTCAAAAATCGCCAAATATAGGAAAATCAAAAGGGTTCCACGCATATAGCCACCACAGTGAAGAGAAACCAGGGTAGCCACATTTGGCGAAATACCTCCAAAAAATTCCTGTCGCCCAGCGTGTTTGGGCTGAGTTGCATTCCAACCTCAATTGAAACCAAATTATCTGTACAATATTTCATGGTTTGAAATATTGTAGATAAGTTGGTTTTATCCTGAGGACACATATCTAAGTCATTTAAATGAGCTGTCAAATGTACCCAAAAAGTTAAATCTGCAAGCCAGTTGGCATCATCAAGTTCCGGTACACATTTTGCTTTCGATATCATAAACGATTTGACATGTCCCGTACGTCAAACGTAAGATATCAAATCATTTATGATATTGATAAATCGATATATCATTTATGATATGATATTAACAAAATCTTTTAACGTCATAAAATATTACGTAATAAAATATTTTGGTACTTTTCCATTTCGCCGGCACAAATCTCGCTAAGCAGATTTTATCGGCGTCAACATACAGTTTACTCATATTCCGTTTGGCTTCGGTTGTATCATTTTAGGCGACTTTATTGCTTGCGCCAGGGAAATGAAAATGTACCAATCTTTTTAATATTTAAACCGACTCAGTTACCTCACTTCTATAAAGTATATAATATTACCATATTTACATCATCCAAGGATTTATGAAATTCTTGGAATTGGCGATGATTAAATTATCTGGTTCTTATAAAATTCGTTGTCTTGGAGACAATTTTCATTGTCGTCTTTTTTACATAGTTCTTTTTAAGGCTTCCCGCATGAGTTTTCTTCGTGTATAATAGCAATAGTACTTCATTAAATGATGGTTTAGCAACGTCAACAGCAATTCCATCATCTTCTATTAATTGTACAAGACACTATTCGTAAACATATAATATATGTTAGCGAGAGACCAAGAAAATTGTGTGTGCGCGCGTTTACGTTCTTTTCATTGCTTCATATAAGTTTTTTGATGTTTTGTCTTTTAATGGTACTAAAGATGCCAATTCTTCAATAACATTATAGTTGTTACTAATACCTCCGATACGATTGGCAAATTGAGTCGTGCCAGTAGCATCAATACTTATTCAAGAACAATAATCCACCGAGCAAAATAGGGAGGGCAATTCTTTTTAAACATATTTATTTACAGTCTCTACGGGCCAATTGCGCATAAACAAATAATTACATTATTTACAAAATTATACAGGGGCTTCTAAACTACCCCTATTTTAACCCGCTTTAGCGGTCAGGAGAAATTACATCAAAACAAGACATAACCCGCCTTACGCGGTCAAGAACCAAATGTACTCTGAAATATTACCCATGAATCCGTGCACTCTCTCTTACACTAGACAAGGCGCCTCCTGGCGGTATCCAAATAATTTATTTCCAACAATACTCTCATCCGTTGTCAGAGAATAAAATTTAAAACTATAACATTTACTTCCCATTATTTTTCAACAGATTTTCCCAGTTCTTCTGGCAATAGTTTGATGAAACAATCTGATTTTAATAATATCTTTTTTTCTTTCAAGTGAAAATCATGTCTTCCCCGCTTTCCTTGCATTCCCTGTCTAAAAATGGTTTTGATTTTCTGGCTGTTTAATTTGCAGCTACATAGCTCGTATTCACAAAAAAGTCTGAGCTGTAGCGTTGTTAAAAAAAAAAAACTTTTGTTATCTAATCGGATTTAAAATCAAATTTCTTTAAATGTCATATGCTCACATTGTGCACGTACCTACATGCAAGAAATGGGCACAATCATATATAATGAAATTTGAATTAATGTTTTGTTCGAGCAGGAATTTCTTCTCTTTTACTCTCCATCCAAATGCCCAATTGCTATGCCCTGGAGATTCAATTTTCAATTCATTGATGACTAAAATTTAATCACTAATCGAAAGGTAGTCGGTAGCAAAACTTCGTTACAATCAGATAACTCTTACTTTATGATACAACCAAATTGCTACTTGAGATGCTTAAAAATTAAATTGTAATCCGAACGTTTGTCAAGATTCTGCTTTTAATTCATGACCTTATACGCAGCAAGTTTATGGCGTTTGTCCTTGGTTATGCGGTTTTTGTGCCATATCTCAATCTAAACTGCTGTTTGTAGAAAATGCAACACCATGAAGGAATCATCAGAATCAAATGAAATTCTCAGCAAATGTCAATTATAGGATATTATGCAAATTAATAAAGTTTCAGAGCCATCGCGCGTGCGCGGCGCGCGCAGCGCCCTCTGAATTGATGCTGAAAGCGTATAAATAAAGTGCTGTAGCGGGACGTTGAAAAAAGTCTATGATTATTTGTTAGTGGCAAACGTTTAGTGAGACCTGAGTATGCCTCCACGACGGAAGAATAAGAAATTCAAGCAACTTACGGAGTTTGAACGAGGGAGGATAATCGGCCTTCGAGAAGGAGGATTTTCCTATCGCGCAATAGCAGCTCGTATGCAGCGGAACAGTTCCACAGTGATGCGAGTTTGGAAGCAGTGGACCGACGAGCACCGAACAACTCGAAAAACAGGCACTGGACGACAGAAGGTGACGTCAGAGCGCGATGATCGACACCTGCTCCGCATGGCGGTGAATGATCGCACAGCTTCCTCCAGGCAGCTGGCAGCACGTTGGTCTACTGCTACAGGTGTACAATTGTCGGCTTCGTCAATTCGTCGTCGTCTGCTGCGCCGTGGATTGCGTGCAAGGGTGCCTTTATACAGGATTCCCCTCACGGCGAATCATCGACGGCTGCGTCGGCAGTGGGCTCTTGAGCACAGAGACAGGCGAGCTGATTGGCACCAAGTTGTCTTTTCAGATGAATCACGCTTCAATTTGTGGACCCATGATGGCCGTGTTCGTGTTAGACGTTATGCCGGTCAACGCTGCCTTCCTGAGTGTATTATTGAACGACATAGTGGTCGAACACCCGGAGTTATGGTCTGGGGTGCGATTTCGTATCATGGACGATCCAATTTGATACGAATTGAGGGTAATCTCAATAGCAACAGGTACGTCCGTGAAGTGCTACAGCCCGAAGTCGTTCCTTTCCTTCAAGGCATCCCTGGAGCTATCTTTCAGCAGGATAATGCACGCCCACATGTTGCGCGGACTGTTCGAGACTTCTGTTCAGCACAACGCATGCAACTTCTTCCTTGGCCTGCTTATTCACCGGATATGTCGCCTATTGAGCACGTGTGGGATATGGTTGGTCGGCGTCTCGCTCGTGATCCGCGTCCTGCAGTTTCCAAAGACGAACTTTGGTTGCGCATACAAGCGATATGGAATTATCTTCCTCAAGCAGATATTCAACATCTGTTTGACTCCATGCCACGTCGTATAGCAGCACTTATTGCAGCGCATGGTGGCTGCACCAAATACTGATTTCGGACGCTTAATTTGTTTCTTTTGTTTTGAAAATTTCATCATTTATTTGTATCAGTACAAGTCGTTTCTGCATTAAATTTCATTTAATTCTGATGATTCTTTCATGGTGTTGCATTTTCTACAAACAGCAGTATAATATATATATTAAAAACTACTAAACTCTATTTGAAGACGCACATGAATTAAACAGCTTTTTCTTTATTTACTATCATTGCAGAGTATCTGAGGTCGCTCTCTCTAGAATTTCAACCTAACTCACAGTGTTAATTTTTGATTTATTAAAGAAATTGGTACTTTTCCATTTCGCCGGCGCAAATCTCGCCAAGCAGGCTTTTTTAAATAACAACACCTTATGCACATATTCCGTTTGGCGTCGGATGTAATATTTTTGGCGACTTTATCGCTTGCGCCGGCGAAATGGAAAAGTACCAAGAAATCTGTCTTATCAGTCCACTCGTTATTAATTTTACAACTTTCTACGACAGTAACTACGTAGATTAATACTATTAGTGGAACTTTCTTCAAACCCCAAAGCTAACATAAAAATTTCAATTTCAGTAACTATTCTTTGACGGCAAGTCCTTATCCTCTATCTCCGTTCATTTTCCTTTAATTGCGTATCATTTATGCATAATTATATCTAAATCACTTCAGTTCATTTCAAATTTCATATAATTTACCTAATCATGTTTCATTTTGATCGGGAAAGGATCATAATTCTATGCAATTCTACTCGATAAAAGTCCACGAGGTTAATGAAGGGAATATCACGAATAGCCCAACGTCACAGGTTGAATAATCCAAAATAGAACTGGTAAAAGCGTTTATTATTATTTTATGTTCAAAAGAACTTGGCTGTTGATAAATGCAACGCTAAGTAATCAATTTATGCTTATGAAATTAAGATGTTATTTCTTTTTAACTTCTTATTTTATTTATAAAATTTCAACATTTATTTGTGGAGGCGACCAATTTTTAATTTTGTGTTTATATATACAGATCGAATAACTTTTTCATTTATTATTTTTTTCACAGCTAAGCCAAAAAATAAGTATAACAGAAATTATGCTTGTTGTTAGCGTGAATAAATCACTTGGAAAATATACTATACTTCGAATCTTTATGTTTTAAAATATTTTAAAATGCGTTGAAAAAATATTTCTTGTCCTTTATTTTCCACTTTAAGTTGTTAAGAAAATAAAAATTACGATTTAGCCAGAAAGCTTTTCAGTTTCATGCGGTTAAAGGATTTCTAAAAATTTTAAATAAAATGTTCAGGAAATGTTGCAGACAAATTATGAGCTGAACAACGCCTCATTCTAAATCATGCAACATTGAGCATGCACAGCTTTACATATTTCCTTTATGATATGAGACACGTCTCTATTATATTAAGCCCCACTTTGATCAAATAATTTAGGAGTTTCATTGTATTACTACCGAATGTTGTATTCCATATACATTTATTTGTCACCAAAGCGGCTATTGTTTTATCTGGATCATTTTTGATGTACCAGATCACTTTTCAATTTTTTTTATCGCTTGCTTCAATTTTAATTACACTTAGCTTAAATATATTCAATTAAATAATATATCGTTTGTTTTATTTTTAAATGCATGTAGCTGATATAATATTCAATTTAATATTTTATCGTTTGCTTTAATTTTAATATCGGAAACGCTTACTATTGTCCATTTCTTGATATTTTATCGTTTATTTTAATTCTTATGTTTAATTGAATAATTTAATAATAATTATAAAATGAAGCTCACCTTCTAAATCTGTTCTTTGCAAAACTTTGAATATAATTTTTTTTTTATTTGATACTGAATCAAAAGTTCTAAATATATAAAGTTTTGCAATCATATGCAAGTATTATAGAACTCCGATAATTTTTAATAGTTGAAAATTATTGCCACTGGCGTAAAAAGAAAACATTAAAATTAGAGGTAAGAACAAGTTGCTTATTGTAGCTGAAAACACAAGTGTGATAATTATTCCACTGTAATTAGTTTTGTAACATTTGTAACATATTTATTGATGAGGATAAATGAATATGTATCACGAATATGAGATTACTTTTAGTAGCCAATTTTGAGTATTCAGTAATAATATTGGGCTCCCGTCTATCGGCCATTTTGATTTCGTGAACGTAATGTTAATCCAATGGAATTTCTACTACCGTTCTCAAATCTTTATTATTATTTTTTTATTTGAATGCAATAAAATGCTTCCGAAAGAGCCAAAAGTAATGAAGGTTTCTGTGGAATTACATTTCCTTCCGATTTTTGAAAATATTTTTGTCTCTATTTTAATGATTTAAATTTCAAGTCGATAAAAAAATATTTTTAAAAATCAGAGAAAAAATGTAATTCGGCTGAAACCTTAGTTATTTTTCTCTCTTTCAGATGCACCTTATTGCATTCAAATAAAAAATAATAATAAAGATTTGAGAACGGTAGTAGAGATTCCACAGGATTTACATTGCATTCACGAAATCAAAGTGGTCGGTAGACGGGAGCCTTGATATATTTAATCATCAGCGAAAATGTAAGGATTATATTAAGTATCGAGTTTTGATACAGAAAATGTTGTTTGAATTAGTAAATGGGATGAAACATCCACACACAACATCTTTCAAACATCTGATAACTCAGTAAAATGATCTTCTTAAAATTTGCTGGCAGTGCTGTTATAGTAATGCAATAGAAATATTCAAGACTGGATAAATTAAATTAGTTTGTAATTATAATTTCAAGCAAACTGTTTCCTCGATGCTCATGATGAAATTTTAATGAGGTACATTTCTTTAAAAACGAACTTGTTAATAGTTATCGTTGAAACAATATCAGTTCAAAAGAGATATTTAAAACATTTAACATACCTGTTTTATATGTAAAATATTTAATTTTACCATCGAAAGAAAAAAAAAATTCAGAAATGTAAAGATATAAATAATTTCAATTTGCTCTCTAATTAAAATCAACCAATCTTTTAAATACTTATTTGGGGCAGTTTTTATTTCTTTCTTCACTTTACTTGTTTGCTTAAAATAACAATTTATAAATGAAAGCGAATTGCTAATGAAAAGTAAACACATTATCTCGCATACTACCTACCAGTCCAATGACCGTGATTGATCACAGGTGCAAAAAACAGCTGTTTTCTACTTTACTTTAAAACCAGATGTTAAAATCATCCAAGACATGTTCAATCAAATAGATTTTGAGCAAACAGAATTTACATGAACATAGGATTTAATAGCAATTCCTTAAATGTTCTGTTAATCTGCATTACTTAATTAGAAAAAAGGGGGAACATTCATTCTATCAATATAATTTTTAATGTTAGTCTTTTTAATGAAATTCTATTTGTTATACAAACTTACACCATTGATCGTATCATTCCATACTTTTTAGGGTGCTTCGCTAATGTTTGGAAGGAGCCGCAAGCATATTTGCGCCAAAAATGTTTTGAAATTTATTTTTGGTGGTATTTTTCGAATGCCTTCTACTTGCCATTTTTTTCATGTTTTCTAAAAGTTCTAACATTATTTTCCAAAATATTTTCTCTCAATAGATGTGCATTTTAATGAGTTTTTTAAAAGCATAATTTGAATTTTTGAAATCTGCTTAAAAATAACGAATCCATGTTAGTTTTTGTTCCAGACCAAATCTGTATTAATAAAAAGAAGAATTTGTGTGTGTGTTGGCAACGTAGTGCAAAAATGGGAAGACGAATAGGAACGAAATTTTATACGTGAATTTGTGAAGAAGGGTTGATGATGTGCATCTCAAAGTGATTTTTAGATTTATTTATTTCCTTAGATTTATTTAGAAGGTCTAAGAGAATAATAATAATAATAATAATAATAATAATAAAAGATGTCTTCAATGCGCATCTTAGGGCTTACGATATCACAATCTTTCATTGCTTCGGACTTTATTTTCAAGGAGTTTTATTAAATCGTTATATTTATTCATATATCTGATCTTTACAAAATAATGTCATTTTATAGAAATTGATATTTTTATGCATTTGTGCTTGTTCTTTGTAGTAGAACTGTGATTCTGCTTCGAATGACTCTTTTAATAATAATATCCCTCGAGCAATTCAAACATGCCTTGTCATTAAAGCATGCCTTTTTTGTGCTTTCAAAAAAAGTTTAAATATTCGCGCTGCTCTAACTATTTATCATAGAAATGTCCTCTCCATTGTTTATCTTGTGTTAAGATTCTAACACGTACAAACATTGCTTATCACCATGAAAAAATTAACCTTCCAATATTTGGCGCCTACCAAGGTTCTTGCTTTTCCACAACGCTTTCTTTACAAAGATTTATCTCTGTGTTTTGCCAAAGTTAACAAAAAGTAGCTTGAGTTAAATGGGGTTATTGTCCTCCTAGCTTTTGCCAGACTACTTTTCAAATTAATTTTCTTAAAAACTGAATGTGTTTATTATAGTATTTAAAATTTAACACCTACGTACTCTCACGTCTCTGTGATGCAACTTAAAAGTGAAATTCCAAACCTAAAAATATTTATTAAAAAAAAATCAATATTTTGAACATTATTTTAATCATACCAATCTTTGCCAGTCTGAAAGCTAATCGGATATTATGGACCCTCTCCCCCCATAGCATTCTATAATAAAATAATATAAAACATTTTTTTTAAAAAGAAAGGATTGATAAAAAAAACTTTTATTTTCTAGAGGAATCTTTTGCAATCATATAGATAATACAGTCTGCGGAAAGGTTTCTAAAATTTATGTAATAATCATAATAATATTCTGACCTGCGGTTTCTTTTGGAATATTTATGAAATGAATTTTTAAGTTTAAATTATCAACTTTCTAAACTAAATATCTTTAGTTTCAATTTTAATTTTAAAATATATTTTTATTTTCTTCACTTCTTATTCATACAAAATATCTAGTATTTTCGTAGCACAAATCAGTTACATCTTACAATTATCTTTCGATTGAATGAGGCAAAAATTACTATTAGAAAAATATTTTACCGTGTGTTACTTGAATTCAATTAACAGTTCTTGATAAAAATTATATTATTTTTTATATTCCAAGAAAAACTTGTAAAATATCCAAAGAGAGAAATGCTTTTTTAATATTATACCTTACTGGAAAATAATAATAACTGGGCTAAACAGAGCTTACACCAAAATATAGTAATTACGCAAAAAAGCGATTCACAATCCTGCTTTAAATTATAGTAAACGACAATTTTTCTTTAAAAATAAGATAATCCAACTTTTTACATAGAAATATAGGTAATTTGGATAAGCATGTTGGTAGTCCTAGACTTAAATATATTTAGAACTCGATATTGCTTAACCGCTGTTATTACTCCTCCTTTCAAAAACTAAAACGTTTTTTAAAGATATCTGCTCAAATATATCATTATCCATTGACATACAAAAGTATTATAAAAAATTATGCAGTAATTATAAAACTTAAAATATTGTCAATTCTGCAGTTGAACTTAAATGTATTTTGTAAAAAAAACGAATGAAAAATAGAATTTTAAGCAATATAATTATCTTACCTTAACAATACAAATTTAATGGTCATTGAAGACATTTGCAAAACATTATCGTAAAAACAATTTTTTCTATCTTTCCTTTTTTTTTCTTGCAGCAATTTTATGCCACATTGAGCACATAATCGAAAAATTATAAATATTTGAGGAATCTTTTTCCAGGGAAAAAATTATAGAAATTAGTACGCTTCATTTGATAGTCAAGAAAAAAAAAATTGCCCGATCTGATTAGTATGGTTTTCCTTCTATTTATATCTAAAAATTGGCTCCCACTTCACATTCATTTATGAATTAATAACCCTCTAAAAACTGATACAAACAGATACTTTGAGTAAATTATCATAATATATTATTATCTACATTCTACCTATTATTATTCAAAAATCCATTCAGATGTTTGTTTGTTTTTGCGTGATCCTAATTCTGCTACCCTGATGAGAAAAAAAAAAAAGAGTTACGTTTTACCTTTATGGATCTATTAGACCCAGTTTATTACATATTTATTCTAGGTCATGGAGCATTTTTTAATATAGTTTTATTTTATTTATTTTTCTGGTTATTTTAGCATTTCAAAAATTGTGAAGTAATATATTTTTATAACAATTCTATTATTCATCATATATATTTTTAAATGTCAAACAAGATTAATAAACTATGTTTACACATAAAGAAATATTAGTATGGTAAGGAAGATTAGCAGCCCGAACACCTTGTTTGCGGTGTTTTTTTTTTTTTTAATCTTTTTTTAGACCACATTCTTCGCTCTTTCCTCTTTTAAATGTTTTGATAATTTCTTCTTTTTCACCTACCGCAACTGCCAATTTCTATTTTATTATTATTAGGATATTTTTTTCATCTTAATATTTCTGTAAAGTTCAGTCCCAATTGTTTTCCTTCAGAAAAGTGCCTGTTTTGTATAGCTTGTTTTGATTGTAAAAAGGATTTTTATGCTCAAAAACATCAATCGCATTTTTTATAGGCAGGCCGATTGTATTATAAATTAAATACCCAAGTTATGTTCCAGTTTCTCTTATATCAGTATTATTAACAATTTTAGCTCATTATTATATAAAAGTGTGTGTGAGTGTGTGGTTTCTTTCTCATCTCAAACTCTGGCCTAAGGATACGTAGTTGGAAGGAGGATAGAGTCGATTTGGTTAAAATGCAGTTACATCCCACCACTTGGCGCAATTTTAAAAATCGCCATATTAGCTAGCTTTTAGGGTTACCTTGTATACATCGTCGAGTCTCTATGTAAACAAGAGTTACCACATTTGACAAATTATCGTCAAACAATCTTGCGTCGCTAAGTAGTAGGACTCTAAACTGCGTTCCAACTCCTCGATTTTTTTTCGACACATTCGCATTCGGTTTAAAACCAAATAAAATTTTTTTTTCAAAACATTTATCTGTCATTATTTGAAATTCAGACCATCCAAAATATACCAAATTTATTTTTACATATCTCTATTCATATTAATGAACATGGGTCGATTAGATCCAATCAGGTAAAATCTCGTTTTCTTTTTTGTTAAATAAATAATTCTAAAAGCTTGACAAGTTACGAATGAAAGAAATATATTTATTTGAAAAATACTTAAGTAATAAGGTGTCATAATTAAATTCAATGGGAGCTGTGCACTAAGTTTTAAAAAATAAATTCTCAAAATGTGATTTTTAGTAAAATTAACTCTCAACTGTTGATATACTGTCTATCGAAATCTTCTAGTCACTTATTTCTTCCCTAGTGCAATAACCTTTAAATTTGAATTGTTAAGGTTGAACAATTGAAATACGTATTCAAAATACTATTTTCATTCCTTTTTTAAAAGGTACATTGCAATACGATTCATAAAACAAATATCATCTCGCAATTATAAAGCACGACCAAATGACGAAGAAGGGATAGAAGGTCGACCTATTACTAACCAGATGATGAGGAGAGGTCGATGCTTCAGATGGCATCATACTCCCCGCATCA
>BMAW01029942.1:0-11910 GCA_019974015.1 Nephila pilipes | reverse complement strand
TTTTTTTTTTTTTTAAAAAAAAAAAAAAAAAAAAAAAAAAAGATATTAATCATTATCTACATAATCATTAACATGCAATTTTATTCATTTACACTAATTATTTTGAAATAGTTTATTCTTACTAGTCCATTGATTGGGCTGTTTTGTCTGATTTATCATTTGAAAGAAAATTATAAAATACATTAAATTATTACTTTATGAATTTCAATTTTTTTTAAAAAAAATTTAATTACTGCTAAGTTGGTATTTTAGTTTCAGATTTAAAATGCATACGAGATGAATTACTAACTATAAAAAGTACTTTTTGTCGTTGATAAAAGTGTTTCAAATACGCATTACATTTATTTCACTTTTGTTGCCAATGTGTTGAACATCTTGCAATCGAAAGAATGAATTACAGTGGACTTTTTGTGACATATTTATTTTTCTTCCGAGAATGACAACAACTTAAGTTGATGGTGACTGATTTAGAGGGAAAGTGATTAAGAGCTATTTTTAAGAAACAATGAGTAAGATTGTAAAATCGACTGCAAACAAAATATAACAAAAAAATCGTAATTTCGCAAACAGCTTAAGTCTTTTTCACAAGTTCTTTGAGAAGACAATTTTCATAAAACTTTTTTTTGCAAAATTAATGAAATATTTACGAGACAAAAAAAAAAAAAAAAAAAAAAAAAAAAATAAAAAAAATTTAAAAAAAATTTAAAAAAAAAAAAAAAAAAAAAAGATTTTAAAAACCTTTTTCAAAAAAACCTTTCTGAAAACAATTTGTAACTTTTTTAAACTAATTTATTTTTGAAAAAGTCTATTTATCTCGCAGTTTTGTTTCACACAATAAGAAAATTTAATATTAATATTCAACACGCTTTTTTGTTTTTACATCGATTAATTTGGTAAAATGTGCACTGATTTGCTGTAAAATTACAGTTAACATATAAAAGGTTCTACTTTTAAAATAAACTTTTAAAAAAATTTCATCAATCGAAATAAAATTATTGTAAGAAATAAAAGTGGTTTTTTAGCTTAATGATTTCCATATTATATTATATTTATAAAACGTAATCCAAGAAAGTTCCAAAAAATAGAGACAGATGAAATAGATTTTTGAAATTCCTTATGAGTTTGCCGTTTTTCGTCTCAAAATATTTCATTTTCTGTATTGGGAATTTAGGGGAGAAATCACTCAAAATAGTTTGAAAAATTATTACAGGGCATTACATTTCTGAATCATCTGAACTCAGGACCGAATTAAGTCCCTTTAGACGCCCGAAGCAATTTAATAAAATTTTATATATCGAATTTATAAGAAAAACTGATAGTAAAATGAAAAATAATGTGCATATCTGTATTCTTTCATTTTATATATAATTGAAAAGTTTTCTCCAACATCTTTTAAATATTAAAATAAGTGATTTTCGGGTGAAAGTTTTTTTTAAAAAAAATTTCGGCTCTAATTTTTTTATTTGATTTTCAAATAATTAATTTTAGTTTTATATGGGAGGAAAAAAAATTCTCTTATGTATGATATTTATCAAGATATAAATTTATTAATAAATACCGTCAGTGATGAAGCGTGTAGATCGCTGGAAAAAAAATTCTTTTGTAACATTAGGATTCTGTCATATGCATATACATATTATATTAATTGTAATTATTTACTAAAAAGTAACTAAAATAAAGATTTTATTTGTTAACCTAAGTAGGAATTGACTTTATTTTTTTTATATATATATTACTTGTTTGTTATTATTATTATTTTTTTTTTTACATTTTTCAATATTAATTAAGGGTTATAATTTAAGCAAAAATAAATATTAATTTAACTTCTTTGAACTTTTTTCTCAAAATCCTTTTTCGATTCGTCTATTTGAGGATTGTATTCTTAAGCCAAATTACTATTTAGAAACAATTATGGAAAGAGGACAACATTTTGAGTTGTCATTTAAATTGGTTGATAATTTATTTGCGCAGCGTGCGTCGTTGTGGATAAAATGCCATATTAATTCTTTTAACATTCATAGCAATGTCACATGACCTTGTTTGACATAAGAGTTTTATCATAATATCGGTTTTTAGAATACAATGTCGGGATTTGTAATATCAAACATGAATAAACTTGGTAATTTTCAATTGGTGTTTTTGTACTCGGTGTTGCATTTTCTTGTTCTCGGTTTGGAATATTCTAGATCTGATCATTTTTAGATTCATGGAAATTTTTGAGTAATATGTTGTTTTTTACTATACTATTTGCCATTGCTTTTATAAAATTACGAAAAAAAGGTCACGAAGACTTTCAAATTAATTTATGTTAGGTACTCGTACATGCTTCTTCTTCTCACCAGGTAAAAATATATCTTTCAAAGTTTGCGAAGAGATTCATGCACGGGTTTATACAAGTGACAAAATGTGTATAACCTTTATTTGTGTTTTGATTTGGAAATAGAAAGGCAATCTTTGTACCATTTTTTATAGGTTGAATAAAAAATAACTTTTATTGTGGAGATAAAAAGAATATGGCAATTTATTTTAAGACTTAAAAATGTATTTTAATAATGCTCGATTTTACTAACTACCTCAAATAATATAATTGAGTGGTGCATTGTGAATTTAGTTTATTCAGCAATGAATAGCTGTTTACTCAAAGTGAGCGAAATCAGTTTAGTTATTTTAAATTACCACTTTCATGATGCTTTCGATCCTTATGGTTTTTTAAAATTAACAAAAATAATGATTCCTGTTTTTAAGCGATGTTAATATTCGATCTGATATTTGAATTCACCTTATTTTCGTTTTAGGATGCATTTTGTATTTCATTCGTTATAATGTTCAATGAAAAATATAATAAGCTGTTGTTTCATACTAGTGGTGTAAGCATTATTCGATGTAATTTCGAACTAGTGAAGAGCAAGTAGATTAAATGGTCTAAGTCAAGTCATAAGTTAAGCAAAATCCATAGGATGACTGTTCCAAAAGACGTGAAATTTTGCCACCGTAATTATGATCTTTTTAGATATGCTTAGAAAATACCTTTTAGTTACTAATATGAGATGGAGCTGCTGGGAATCATTTCAAGATGGATTATTTTAAAAAATTCCTCTCATAAATCATGTGTCTGAGAACATTCGTTTCTGAGCGTTGCCAAAGCAGACGTGATTAAAACATACTTTTGAAGGACAGATCTTGTCACGTATTTCAAATTTAATTGGAAACCATTGCCTCTTACAACAATATGAAAAAAAAACCCTTTATTCTTTTGTGAGGAAGACTGATTTTTTTGTCAAGGCCTTAATTTAGGGAATTTAAATAACAGATACTTGACATTACCGAAAACTTTTTCTCTTTTATGTATTTGTATTTTTGTCAAGTATTAACTGCTACTTCTGTCTGTTTATGTATTATTTGTTATGCTTCAGAAGCAAAATAAATAAATAAATAAAATAAAAATGAAAAAAAACCTGGCAAAAATTATAAATTTTAATCCAACTGAATCCATAAACACGCGTAATTAGTCTAACCATTTAAACTGAGTACGAAAATGTAAATTGAATTGAGTCACACAATTTTGATACTGGGGTTAAGTCGAGTGTCGGGTGACCCTTAGCTATTGAAGACTTTTGGGAGCATTAACGATTTAAATTCAGCGATTTAAGTTCTGGTAACCCTAAATTTCTGTTAGCTTTTCATGTACAAAGTCTACATGTCGTCACTGCTTACATAGCGCTGCTTTGCGACTCTTCTTCTAAGTCGCTAAGTTTTCGTCAAACTCGCCAAGAGGCACCCAATACTGGACTTTAACATTGATACTGATAAATGATATATTTAATACAGTTTCTTTTTTGACTGCATATTAAGACTAAAAAGATTTTGATCATCACCAAAAAATTTTGTGCATGCATTATATTATATATATATATATATATATATATATATATGCAGTATGACTTCGTTAAGTCAGACTCTTTCAATTCGGAATTCCAGATAACCTGGATCTGAAGATGCACGAAGAACTTTTTTTTTTTAAATATTGAGAAGCAATTTGCAAATTTCCATAGTAGCATTTAGTTTTTCATCCACGTATTTTGAAAAATTATTCTCTTTTACGAAATCTTCTAACAACTGAGAACATATGAAAGGAAAAAAGAGGGTGAGGAAGCTTAACATAAACTCTGTGCAAACTCTCAACAAAACCTCAGTTTAATCTCTTATCATCAATGACAAATGGCGCGTACGGCGCTGCATTGTCTGAATGGACAATGTAATAAAACAATTTTAAGCGCACTTCGATTGATCATAAGATAAACATTTTAATCTTCTCTACATGTGACTTATACTAGATCTTGCTCAATAAAATATGATTTTTAGTAAGTATATTTTATTTAATTTAATTTTTTCCATTCTCCGATAAACCCGGATTTTCCGTATCCTGGGCTGGTTGTGGTGCAATTAATCCGACATAATAAGGCAGGTTTTATTATATATATATATATATATATATGTTTGTGTGTGTGTGTGTTATGAACAAAACATCAGAATTATAATTCACAAAATATCGCATCAACATATCGATCATAAATTCATACATTAATGTCTAAAAAAACAACATAATTATAGAAATCAATAATAATAATAAAAAAAAAAAAAAAAACTGAATCAATATAACCCATTCAAAAATTATTATAATTAATTAAATAAACTAAAACTAAAACTTAAAAACAAAAATGTATTAAATAACTGAAAAATTCTATGATAAAGACCAGTGAACGAAAAGTAAAAATTTAGATAAATGGGAATAATGTAATTCATACCGTTCCATACTTTGGAGTAGAATAATTTGTGTTTATAACGTTATTATTGATCAAAACGTCACACTTAAGTATTTACTCTATAATAAAATATGGTATTGAACCAAAAAAATCAGCAAAATTCAGAAAATTAACCATAGAAAAAAGAAAAAAGTAAACATAGTGCCAATAATAATCAAATTCAAATTAACAGCAAATAGCAAAAATATACATATCAATAAAATTGTGAAACCAAAAAATACCTAAAAACATATTAATTAAACAAAAAAAAATCTAAAAAACAATTTAATTAAACAAAAATAAGCACGCAAGAAATAAAATGTAAAAATTGACATAGACACTTCATATAAATAATGTAGAAACTTTTAAAGACAACTAACATCAGTTGAAATTAATAATTATATATCCATATAAACCACTTAAACAAAATGCAAACAGATTATATATATATATATATATATATATATATGAAAGGAGTTAACGATACTATTGTTTTTAATTGTTTGTAAGTAGTCACTCGTGGCATCATGAAGAAACTTGAAAATCTTGATTTAGAAGTTTATTAATCTTACAAAAGAGAGGCAGTTACATCTCGAAAGCGATGAATGTAGCGCAACCTACATTTACTCGCTTTCGTGATTTAAACAGAAGAGCGATAATAGTTACGCTCCAAAAATTTAAGGACGCCAGATAAGTCTTCTCGCCTTCGTGGTTAAAGCGAAAGAGAGCGAAATTTTCCCTGCATGGAATTTATATGCAAGGATTTCTTCAGATCACGTGATATTAGATTTTGGGATATTTATAAAAATTTATATATTACACACACACACACACACACACACACACACACATGTGAGGTTGGAGCGAGAGCAGACCACCTGATTTCGCAGACGCTGCGGTCAGAGGCGACTAGTTGCTGCCCTTACCAGCTAGCACAAGAAAAGAGTGCTCCGAGAACAACAAAGAGAAGGTTCTGTTCGACCGCGCGTAGGCGAAAAAGAACTTTAAATCACAACATTGCGAGAAGGTAATTTTTAATATTGAACATTCCTCTTGTTACTGCGCGAAGGCAGTATATATTGATATCATATTGTCTACGTCAGTGTATCCTACCTACGTGTATTCAGTTATTGTGTTAGTGAGTACATTAAACTGTTTTTGTCCAAACTTCGGTTAATCATTTGTGTGCAAAGTTTAACTCCTGTAAGCACTACATACATACATATAACAATATCTTTATAATATAACGAAGTAATTGAAAGAGCTAATTAAATATTTTTTTTTCAGGTATAAGAATTGAAATATATGAAATTTTTTTTTTAAAAATTATAAAAACTTATATATATATATATATATATATATGTGTGTGTGTGTGTGTGTGTGTGTGTGTATATAGATTATAGAAAAAATATAAGGAAAATGAAAAAGATAAAAACTAAATGCAAAATTCCAAAACAAAATAAAGAGAAAAAATTACTTAACAAAACAATTAAAAGATATCAAATATCTTACAGAATGCTGAACAAATACAAGTAGAAAGATAAAATTCAAATCATGAATAATTGTAAACCAAGGCAATGAAATCAAAGAAATTGGCAATGAAATAAAGGAAAATGAAAATGAAAAAGGCAATGAAATAAAACAATGAAAACAAAGGAGAGAAAAACCGTTAAGAAAATGAAATATAATATTTATAAATTCTGAATCTGGCCTTTCATAGAATAGTTGGTTGAGTATGTTTTACAGTCTGAACAATCTCCTTACAGAAAAAAATGTTATAAGACAACAGATATCCCGAAAAATTAAAGGGAAAAAAAAAAAGACTAAGAGGCAGAAACTTACATTGCAATTGAAGAAATGAAATAAAAATATACTCATATGTAAACAAAGAAAAGAGCCTTATCTGTAACCAATTAAACCATGGAAAAGAGCAATCCAAAAATTAATCAACCAGATTAAAAAACTTTCTTGAGACAGCATGGATAGCAACAGCAGCTCACGAATCTAACACTTATAAAACAAGATTTTCCAGCGCAAGATAATACCGGAAAAGTAGCAAGTAGTATTGTAGAATAAATTTAAAGAGATTATAAAACAAAAATAAGAATTAAAAGTAAAAATAAAACACGAAAAAAAGTGAAAAAAGTAAACATAAAACAAAATTTAAAAATCACAAAAAAGCTCTATTCAATTTTTTGCAAATAACAGATTCAGCCACCAAGGCATAAAGTAAACGATGAAATATCGGGAAATGGACAATAGTAAACTTTTCCGATATTAAAATTAAAGGAAGCGATACATTATTAAATTGGGTATTATAACAACTAAATGTAATTAAAATTAAAGCAAACAATAAAAAAATTGAAAAGTGATCTGGACTCCAAAATGCCCCACCTAAAACAGTAGCGCCTTGAGTGGCTAAAAAGAGAATTATCTTAATTTTAAAAACAAAAAATTAAAAAGGTAAGAAAAATCTAAAATATTTATATTTATTACATTTTGAATCACTCTTAATAAAATTTAAAGTAAAATCAACTTGCAAATAAATTTTTAAATTTATCAAAGTGAGAGAATATAAATATCCCGAGTTTCAGTCACAAGTCTAATATTACGCAAAGTTTGAATTTCAAATATATTACTAAAAATGTCCAGACTTAATGAACTAGCAAATAAACGTTTTTTTTTTTTTTTTTAAGAAAAAAAAAATCCAAATATTCCGCTTCATTTATAAACATTAGTTCGCAATAAATTTAAACACTGTGGATAAAAAAGATGAGATACATTTAACATCTTCATTATAGTTAATTTTCAAAGAAAATAACATCATCAATATACTTAAACATTCTAAAGCTATTATAATAAAAAATAGCTTCATAAAAATGTAAATAAATACTGACTGAACTATTACTTGTTGGCCCACGTCGAGGTACTGCTTTAATCTGTTTATATATCTTATTATTAAAAAAAATGTATAGTTTTCTTTTAAAACTAACATAGCTAAGTAATAAAATTAATCATATGCAGTATACATAAAAATCCCGAAAATTAAGTTCCTTCCCCCTAAGAATAAGTTTTATTCCTACATTACTACTTTTGAATTTCCATTTCACTTCTAGAATATACGCTCCTATCAAATTATTTTATTTCTTATTTCATCCTACATTACCTCAATATACACACTCATATATAAACACAAGGTGGGGTTATTAAATAACGAGACTGACGTTGTAAAAACATTTTATTTTGATTTCATATGCATTGTCACTTTCAATACACACCCTTCCTTTATCCCTACCACGCTCCATGCGAATCTTCCATTATTAGAAACAATGTTGGAAGTCTTCTGTCAGTTCCTTCAGGACGCGTGCCGCTTTCTCTTTCACAGGTTCAATAGAATTAAATCGAGTTCATTTTAATGCAGGTTTAACCTTAGGAAAAAGATAAAAGCTGCATGGCGCAAGATCCGCCGAAAAAGGTCTAACACTGGGATGTTAGACCATCCACCCAGGACTCTTGAAGCCTCTTCATAGAAAATCACGAATGACTTGTCCTCCCCCAATTCGAGTCGTTTTTTCCTTTTACTTTCATGGAGTTCAACAAGAACGTGAAGGTAGTAATGTTTGATTAATAGTCTGACCTTCAGGAACCCAGTGAAGGTACATAATCCCATGAATATCAGAAAAAAAAAAAAAAAAAAAAAAAAAATAAATTTTTTTAATTTTTTTTTTGCCTTTTCGGGTTTTTTCCCCCCCCCCCCTTTTTCCTTTTTTTTTTTTTGGCTCTCGGTGAAGATGGGCTCTTCCAGTGCATAACTTCATTTCAAGAAGTTATTATTCTTTCCAAAAAGTCTGGGTCATTTTCAATGGCATTAAAAGTGTCAGTACAAACATTTTTTACGAGCCTCTTGTTCAAACGCGAGAATTCTATGCACCATTTTGGTACACACTTTTTGTGTGTTAAAACTGTTATGTAAAATTTGCCGAACGGATTCTTGGTCAATTCCCACAGTCTGAACAACCGCTTAACCAACGGTTAGTTCGAACCATATTACCGATTTTTTCGATATTGTCATTCGTTTTTGACGTGGAAGGACAAGCCAAGCGTGAATCATCTTCAACGTCTGCTTTGTCATCTTTCAAACGCTTAACCAATCAAAAAAGCTTGCACGTGATACATTCATTGCCATACACTTCTTTCCTTAAATTATAAATTTCAGCAGCGTTTTCCCCCATGTTTCACGTAAAATTTCACAACAATTCGTTGTTAATTCATCATTTTTCCGGCGGCGAAACAAAATAAAAAAAAAAAAATCATTCTAATGTGAAAGGAAGCCAGAGCTGTATGGATTTGCTTAAAGAAGCGAGAGAGGCAGTGCATTGGAAAGAGAATGCTTCGCTGAACATGTGTCAGCGACGTTTGGCGCATGCGTACTTCTGTAGTGCAGCGCCAGTCTTATTTAATAACCAGCATCTTATACTTCCAAAAAATTAAGGTGCGACTCCGGGAAAACTGTACTTTGTAATTTGAAAGAAAAAAATGAATCGTTTGAAATAGAAAGGAGTATACACGTAATGAAATATGGGATGGATATTTCATATAGTAGAGAAATAAAAAAGCAGGAGTATGAATCCTTTTTTTTTTTTTTTAGTGACATTACCTGATTAAGTTTTTCTGAGCTAAGAATAAGAATTAGTGCGATTGAACTAGTACGTTGCATTGAAACGTAGGAGAAAAAAAAAAATTGAAAATAGCAGTATGTTAAATGATCCAGATGTATCCTGGCTTTCAGTATAAAGTTTTTACTAGAAGCAATCAATCTCACAATTATTTTAGATCTTCATCATAAAAATTAGAGCCCTCTAGAACAATCTTGTCTATCGGAGGTAGAAATATTAGTTCGATAAGAGAGAAAGTTTTTTTTTCACTCTTAAAATATTAATAATTTTAAAATAATTTTCAAAGTTTCAAAAAAAAAAAAAAAAACCAAAATCATTAATATAACAAATACCAGAACAAATCATTAATATTTTCAATAATATATTTTCCATAATAATGTAGAAAAAAAATAAAAGAAGAAGAAATTTAAATAATAACTCTGTGACGTATATATAATATATTAAGATATGCATACGTATATATGAAAAATCAGGTGGTAATTTATTTAGAATATACGTAGTAGAACATTTCATTTCTGAAGTTCTATTCAGTTATGTTTATATTTAATGTGTTGCAAAGGTTTAATTTATTTCTCCGAGAGGTATAGGACAGCATTATCTTCCTTGAAAAAAATGAGTTTTTTATGGGTATGATATTACCTGTATTTCGAGCCATTTTGCAAAAATTTTATTCAAACAAAATAGTTAATTTCGATTAAATAAATTACTAATTCAATTCATCAGACAATTAATAAAAAATTGTTCAAAGAAATCAATGGAGAATTAGTGTGCTTGTTAAATTACGTGGAACTGTAATATTGTTTCAATTCAGTTACAGTGACATTCTAAAATTGTCCATTTGTTTCAAATTATTTTCTGAATACCTAAGCTACTTAATCAACAAAAAATATGAGGAATAAAATCTTTTTTCGTTCAATTAATATTTTTTGCTTTTGTTGTCTTAATGGTTGAACTTTTGGAGATAATGATCCATTTCCTCCAAAAAAAAAAAAAAAAAAAAAAAGAGAGTAAACAATTGTTGAAAAACAAAATGCAATTAAAAAATGATCCTCCAAAAAAAAGCAGAGAAAAACAGTAAAATAGGAGTTGTTAAAAGAAATGCGATTTTGCAAAAATGAAAAATCTGTACCCACCAGGGGTCAACCTGACCTTCCAAGTGTGTTAGGCGGATGATAACCACTACACTAAGGGTATTAATTATATCGTAAGAGGGAAATTTTATTTATAAACATATTTGCAAATTTCGGTTTTTTTCTTTCTGTGGAATGATTTTCTGTATAATAAATATCTCCATTACGCTTTGAAATCCAAACCCACTATCACTCATTGTATCAAACAAACTGAAACATTTTCTAAAAAGTAAAATTGTAATCCTTAAAAATTTCGAACTGAAAAGAACAGACTCTTAAAATTGCGCATTTTCATATTTACAGCAATATTCATTCCTCATTCAGGAAGTACGTTATAAAATGTTTAAGTTTTCATTCATCATAATTTCGAGTAATCATGAATTTTAATGTAAAACACCACTATTCATCGTATTTTAAAATATCATTTTCTCCTCCCCCAAGTAAAAACTCAAGAAGTCATTTGATCTCAGAAAAGTCATCATGTATATTATTTGTCATTCATTAAATAATATGTATATTTGAGAATGCAATAATAAATTGCAAAAGTGTTATGTATAATTAAACATCTTCAGGAGACACAATCAAGGTGCTTAACAATTATTAATGACAGGAATGAGAAAAACTTGAAATTTAGTAAGAACTGTAAAATAGCAAATACTTTAGTCCCTTTTGAAATTCATTATTAAAAAATTTATTTTAAATCTGTTCTTTTAATAAAAAAAAAATAGTATTTAAAATGAAAATAGATGGCAGCAAATGCAAAATTGAAAGCGCCTTTTGCGCAAGTACTCTTTGATCTCTCCTCGATTTATGCTGTTGAATCTAGAACCAGCAGGGGACGCTCATAATGAAATATTAAGTTCCTTTGAGTATGAAATCTGCACTATGGACTCTCTTTCGAACTGTTTTCAAAGATAAAATTTTGGTAAATCACTTTTTTTAATATAGTTCATTTTTATAAAAAATTTTAGTGGAAATCCGTGTTTAAGAGAAGGTTTTTTGAAACATGTTTTTAAAGTTAAAAACCGATACGCATCTCTCTTATCTGAATCGATTGTTCACTTTATCTTGTTTTTATTCTAGAAACCGAAGAAAATGGGAAAATTATCTTTATTATTTTTTCGATATTTACAGATAAAAATATAACTGTAATTTCTACAACAATGTATATGATGAACAAATACAATATTTTGTACTAGAGGGCAGCACGGTGCAATGTCATAAATATGTAAGTTGTGAATCGTTTTACCGGAAGCAAAGGGGAACCATTTTGAGCAATACGTAACTGAACGAAGCATACCA
>BMAW01029936.1:0-12540 GCA_019974015.1 Nephila pilipes | reverse complement strand
TTACCAGGTTTATCATCTCCGGATGGCTTCTTTTCGCTGTCAGTAGGTTTATTTCCTGTCTTATCTTGATTTTTATTTCCGTTAGTAGGCGTTTTGCCATGTTTTTTTCCTTCAGAGCCTTCACTTGTATGTTTGCTTCGGTGACTTGAGCTATCAGTTGATTTGTGTTTATGGTGAGATTCTGATTTACTACTGTCATAGCTGTCTGATCTGTCTTCTTCTTCTGATGTATGGTATGTTGAGTCCTGCTCTCCATTCAGTTTCTTTCCCGATTTTTTATTCTTGGATGGCTTATTATTATCAGGCTTTTTATTATCCTTCGGACTGCTTCCTTGTCCATGAGGCTTGTTCTTAGAATCTTTAGGTGAATCTTTGTCATGAGATTTATCGTGTTTTGGTTTTGAATCATCTTTGTCTTTGGGAGATTTAGATTTTCCAATTTTGTCATTGCCTTGATTTGCTTTATCACTATTCTTGTGTGATGGCTTCTTTCCCTGTTTATCATTGTCGTCACTCGAAGACTTCTTACTACTTGATTTGTCTACGGTCTTGTGTCTATGACTTTGTTTTCTACGACTTTCATCATATTTACTAGAACTTTCTTCTTCCTCTGAATTATGATAAGAATTACTTTCTTCATTTGTGCTTTCTACATTTCTATCTTTTCCTAGTTTATTCTTATTAGGCTTTTCGTTACTTTTTTGTCCTTTTGGTATTTTGCTGTCTTTTTCGGGTTTATCTTTGTCATGAGGTTTGCTATGATTCGGTTTGGAGTCGCCTTTATTTTTTAAGTGACTGGATCTGTGTTTTTCCTGTTCTGAATCTCCGGAATTGCTCGTTTTATTTTCTTCATCGTCTACTGTTATTTTCCTTTGACTTGATTTATCGATTGATTTGCTTTTATGATGTTTGCTTTGCTGACTAGATTCAGATTTACTAAAGTTATCTTCTTCTTCAAAAGTATTAGATGATTCAATTGTTTCGCTGTCTCTAATTTTATTCTTGTTCGAGGTTTTTTCTTCATTTGTGCCTTCACTTTCTATAATTCCTCCTTTTTGACCCCTAACATTTTTATTTTTACTTCCGCCTTTTTCTGTATCAGTAGATTTGCTTTCATAATCTTGATCATCATTCTTTCCCTCAGCTCTGCTTGAAGATCTATGTTCATAACTACGATTTTTACTTCCTCTTTTGGATTCAGAAGCAGAAGCATTTTCTTCGACATTTTGAGATGAATATTCACTTTCTTCAGTGCGGCTATAGGATTTATTCATCGATGAATTACTGTCATTCGATGACTCTGATTTCTGAGTACTACTTCCACTTCCGTTATTATAACCATCACTTCCAGATTTTCCTGATTCACTCGTATTTCCACCTTCTATTTGGTTTCCTTCTGAGCTGTATTCAGTTTGCTTCATCTTCGAGTCTTTTTCACTTGCACTACTTCCCGATCTTGATTCACTGTCTTCATAATAACTAGACTGACTTCCACTTTGGGAAGAATCAGATTTAGAATAAGACCAAGATGATTCTTTCGAAAAGTCATAACTCTGATCACCTTCCTCAAATTCTTCGAAACTCCAGTAATATGTAGTACCTTCAGAAGTTTCAACAATTGCGCCGTTTTCGGAATCTTCAGTAGGTCTTCCTTGAACATTGGATATAGCTATAACATAAAAATAATATAATTTATATTATTTATCTTGAATTTTATTTTTTCATGCGTGAAAGTTTAATGTTTGCACATACTTGTAATTCTAATTTTACTATAGTGTTCGTAAATTGCTTGAGAAGGCAATTGAAAATTTTTCATTCCTTTTATATGGTCATCAATTTAATTCCTTTATAGAAAATTTCATTTAATTTACATTAAATGATATTTATTTAAGTTTACTCCCTAAATAAGTTTAAATAATTTTGAAATAATTTTATTTTTAAGCTATTAATAGGATAAACAGCTTTTATATTAAAGGCATTATTTAACTATTTCATTTTTAATAATAATTGTAGTAAAATTTTTATACATAGTTATATATATAACAAACGAAATTGCAAAGCTATGTCTTATTTAGGAAATATTTTTGTCAATATTTCCAGAAGTCATATTTTTTATTTATTTATTAGAACGGAATACAAAACGGTTCTGAATTCTTTAATTTAAAATTTATTGCAAACTACGTTAAAAAGCATTATACCTTCCTACCCTGTTGAAAAAAGTTACACATTTTTTGTACATGGGTTGATTAGATCCAGTTGGGCTTATATTTATTTTAGGTTATGTAACAAATATTTTTATGTATCTTTATTTCGTTTACTTTTGAGTTTATTAAAATATATAGCATATTTTATAGAATTTTTAATTCCTCCACCTTTTTCTAACGTAGATACGCAATTTTAACTATTTAAAAGCTCGAGAAGTAATGGAATTTTTTAATTTACAGATTTATTTTGCCTTTTAGCCATTATTCTTAATACACTTTTTTTTAATCATATACAAGATTTATAGTAACCTTTTAGATGCTCTTTTTGAAGAAAAACTAAGCAAGAAGCTCATCTCGTCGACGATTTTTCTTTGGAACTGATGTCTTGTTCTTTCCAATATCAGGTGTTATGATATTTTCTCGTTTTGACCTCCTGCAACAACCAGCATCTTACTGGTTGTTACTAGGATATTACTAGGATATTTTTTTTCATTCTTATATCATTGAGAGGTTCAGTCAGCTGTTCCGTGAGTTCTTATTAAAAAAGTTATATTTTGTCTAGCTTGTTTCGATGATAAGGAGAATTTACATTCATAAAAAGTACAAAAGGATCTGTAACTACTAGGTCAATCACATTGTAGAATAAACACCTAGTTTCACTTCGTAAATATAAGCGGCAGATTATTTACCAGTAGTAACCTATTTCACATTTAGTTTTATTATAGCATGAAATTATATATGGTCTCGATTTTTTCTCGTCTGAAGCATGGTCCTCAAAATACAAAGTTGCCTGAAGGGTTATTAATTTATTCTTTTTCGGCGCATGTAAAGCGTGAGTTATATCTGTTGAAAACCAAAAATTAAGGAAAGTATTTAAATACCATGTCACAGCTGTAGAGCGGTTTTGAAATACAGATCACCGAAAATTCTAAGTCTATTTTCATATATATTTCTATGTACATTAGTGATGTGGGTTAGTTCTACTTTATCAAGTAAAATGAAATTTTCTTACTGTTTTAAGGAAAAAATATGTATATCGACAATTCTGAAAAAGATATAAACTTAAGAAATTTACCTATTTGAGAAATATATAAATAAGAGGTCACAATACAATCCCATAGGAGCTAATATATATAAATTATAGAAATTGATCGATTTGACCCATTCAAGGCGCTATCTTTTTCAATCCAAAATTACATATAATTTTTTGCCTTTTTTATTAATTAAAATTTCTTTTATGTATTTTTAAATAATCTCAAAGATTCTCCATTGTTATAAGAATGATTTTTTTAGTGCTATTACGGTTTTATAGGTTAAATTAGCTTTTGTAGTGCACTTTTCAGTTAAAGATGACAAAGGAAAATGTAGAGAATTCTTATAAAGTGCTTTTAGTGCTATTTTCAACACTTTGTTTGGAAAAAATATCTTGAATCTTGAAATAAAAGAAAATATTTTCAATGTCGTAATCAATAAATAGGTATTTTAATAAATAGCTTTTTTGAAACAAGATAGACTGTATTTTTAATATTTTTGTCAACTATGTTTGAATAATTATAAATAAAAAAATGTTTTCGTGCAAATGTTTTAAGTGAATTCTTATTATTTGGCAATTCAAAGATAATATTAAAAAGTTTTTATCGTTTTCGCTCATGTTAAATTTTATCAGCCTATTATTGACTTACATATTATCAAGTATTCATTTAATGTTATTAAGAAAACACAAAAGTGTTATAAATATCAGAAATGAATGAAAATTACTAAATTAGTTTATTAAATTATTAATAAATAAAAGAAAAAAAATTATAGAGCAATTAGTTAACAGTCTAATATATAAACACGCCGAGTATATTTTTATATAAGTTTAATAAATTTTGAAAAACGCATTTGTAATTTTAGGTTCTTTTGTAGAAGATGCAGAAACATTATACTCATATTACATTATAAATTAATTTCTGCTTTTATAGCATATATCACATAGCTATTAATGGGTCTCATTAACCAAGGAGTTGAGATAGCCGTCTCTATATATGACGAAAATAAGTCTAGCATTGAGGCACAATCCTAATTCTGACGTAGACTGTTGTAAGGAACAACGGGTGGGATAGCTTTTCTCGTTACTCAAATTAAATTTAGGGTCTGTCTCAAGGGAAGTGTTATGGAATATTGGCGAATAAGGAATCCTCCTTATTCTCTGATTAACACTAAATAATCAGAATCATTATCAATAGACTTTTATGTTGGTCCAGAACGACGTTAAAACGTTATATAATTTACTAACAAAACATGTTTTTATAAAGAAATTATAATAAACAATAATACAATGGCAAATTCAAATTTCCTCCACAATTCAAAGAGAAAACATTTCTAAAATTCGCTTTCAAATAACATTCTACTGACCCATGTCCAGAAATTCAGAAACATATTAATTACATTCAATGCTTCAGTTATACTTTGAATGATATACTCTGAAGTTTTAAACCCAAATTCCCTTTTTATATGCATTTCACTTGCACTCTTGTATTCTTTTTCAAGTATTCATGTAATGTAGATAATTTTATTACAAAATTACCAAATTATTTTGTTTAAGAAGAAATTTTATTGTTTTTCAAAGTTGCTTTGCTGGAATTATTCAGAGTTACATTGAAAAACTATAAATATTTTGTTAGAAAAATAAAAATCTTGATCTTAAACAAAAAATAATTTCCTGATCAGTAAATAATTTTATAATTACAATACGAAATAGTATGGGCAGCTGATAGTAAAATTAACAGATCTTAGAATGTTTTTTTTATAATAAAAATGTATGAAATTTAATTAAAATATTTAATTTATTGAAGAATAAGAATAAGAAGGCAAATAATTTTTCAAATCAGTACCATCGTTCTTTATGTATCATTCATTCATCTCCATAGATGCACTACAAAATTCACGAAGTGCTTTAATATATTTCTTAATTACATTTCACTGTAACCATTAGTCCCTTTCGAAATGTATTTGATTACATTTATGTAAAATTGAATCAAAATTTTTAGAAAATTAAAAAAGAATTAAATTCCATAATAATATTTCAAAACAATTTATACTTTCTCTAGTATCAACATATCTCTATAAATACTTGCACCCAAAGTTTGGAAGTGCAATTACATATCATTGGATTATTGATTTTCTGTGGCAATTTATTCAAAATAACTCTTATATTCATTCACGGAATAATAGATGATACATAAATTTTAATTCTAATATATATTAGGTAAGGACCTGCATCTATGACTAGTATGAATACTTTTAGAAATGTATAATAAATTTAAATATCGGAATTACTTACCTACGATGAAAGCTAGCCATATAGAAAGGCGGAAAACCGCCCTACTTCGCTCCATTAGGAAATCGTGATCTGCTATTTGTTGAAGAGGAGATTCCAACAAGCAACAAATCAGATAGTTCTGCCAGATGCGATGATATGGTCAAACTGATGGTATTTATACCCGAATTCATCCAAGATGCAAGCGTATTGTTCGAAACGAGGTTTATTATTTACTTAGTCTGTACTAACAACGAAGTAACCCTAATTAGGGTTGAGCAAGCGTAAATTGGGAGTCTTCAAACACAGTTGTTTTCAAAAAGAGTATTAATAGTCACGATTTTTAGTTTGTACTCTATCGTTAAAAGACTTATTTGAAAATATAAATGGTCTGTAAATTCATTAAGATTAAAATTAAGGCACTAGCGTCAGCTGTGTGACATGAAGTCAGCGGTGAATTCCAAAAGCATACTTACGATAATAAATGGATACATCTGTCTGAAAATTGATTGCGTATTTTGCAATATACAGGTAGGAGAACATATGTAGAATTAAAGAGTTTTTTCGATAATATTTGAAACACACACACACACACACACACACACACACACACACACACATACCCTTTCGGGTTTCTTTTATTAAAAAATTTCAAACAATTTCAAAATAAGTACATTTCATAACACCACAATCAACTGCATGAAAGTTAAAAAAATTTTGTATATAAATTACACAAATGCTTTCAAAATATCTTAATATAATTTAACAAATAAGTACTAAAATTAATTAATCCTAATGATTACAAAGCTTATACAACTGATTAATCATATTGATTCATCAAAGATCATAAATCAACGATTTTTGTAAGCTATCACATTGTTTTTAAAATTTTTGTAAAATAATCAACTTATTTTTTTTAGTGGAGGAAGGAGTCATTTCTTTCTGGAATCTCTTCTTTCGTTCATATATATATATATATATATATATATATATATATATATATATATATACACACACACACACACAGTACTTTTTCTGTAAACTGGCACTTCACATATCTGGTCTTGTCATTAATTTTGCGTCTTGCGCAGGAAAATTATTACACAATGAAAATTCTTTAATGCATTCTACTTCAATGAAATTATATAGAATGCTGAAACAAAAAAACACAGTACGTTTCTGTAGTCTTAGTTATTCGTATATTTGGCACTTCATTTTCGTGCATTTCATTACATTTTATGCAATATTAAATTTATACAATTCAACTGGTAGTTGAATTGCTTTTACTTCTTAAATGTATTATTATTAATGTATTAAATGCATTATGTATATATATGCTCGCGCTCGTGTGTATAAACGAAACTAGAACGGAAAGTAATGAGTAATATTGAGAAACACTAACCGTAGAAGAAAATGTGCTGCAATAATATTATAGAACTTTATGAATTAATATAATATTGTAATTTTGGGTATTAACCATTATGTGAAATACCTTACGTAATAATAAAAATACATATATATATATATATATATATATATATATATATATATATATATATATAGAATTCATAGAGAATTTATGTAAAATCTTATTTCTTTCAATTATATCTCTTAAAGAATGTACACATAGTATGTTTCTCCAAATAACTGAACATTAAGCAGCTATGTGGTATACCGAGGGATGATGATAAATTATACTGCTATAATTTCGAATCTTGTAACTATAAGATCAATAAATGCTGAATCCAAATAATTACCACTAAAGATTGAGACGATAAGGTAATTTGTTCTCTTTCAAATGCATGAATCTCCTAAAATCTTTCCCCAGATCTTCCTGATATCCCCAGATTCTTAATTAAAAACCCCAGACTTAGAGCATAAAATTATTATTTAATAGCCAAAAAAATTAAATATGAGAATAAAAGATAGTGTAATCCTTCACACCTTAAAATCTTAAATTTGTGATTTTCAATTTCTCTTTAAATTCAAGCATTGTATTTTTAAGTTCGGTATATTTTTAAAGTGCGCATGCTACCTTGACTGCCATTTTTTTCAATAATTTTTAATAAAGTCATTCATTATTCTAATTTGCAATTAAAATCAGCATTAATTAATAGTAGCTAAAATCAACACTAAAGATTTTTAAATCTGCAATTCTTTCGCTTTTTAAAGCTTTTATTATGCTACTATTAATAATAATTTTTCCGTTTTTAAAAAACTTTGTTATAGAATAGTCAAAATACTGAACAAATCAATGAGTATGATACTTAAATAAATTGAATAAATTAATACATATTCACAATGAAAAATATTACTTCATTTTATACTTCAATATTAAGTTTATTACTTCATTATATGTTTTATTACAATTCTGTTTATTTTCTTATCGGAATAATCAATCATTTTCTTAATTTTGTTTGTTTTATTAACGTTGCACTAGAAGTAACACGAGGCCTATTAGGACGGACCTCGTAATTTTGAACCTTGGTCAACCTACTTCCATTTGAATACGCTCCCATTCTAGGTGGCTGATAATTCTACCACGTAAAAATCATCCTCATGCTTCCTCTGTGTCATAACTATTGAGTTGTGGCAATGAGTGGCTTACAGAACGCTTGAGAACAATTTGATTCTTTGCTACCATTCCTTATGTACAACTTTATAAAATTATTTGATAAATTACATCTTAAATTATTTAATATATGTAAATTCTCTTATATTCGATTCGTATTATATGTTATAGAATGAATTATTTCTCAACTGTGACAACCATTGCTCTCTTAAGTAGGCGTTTGGACATCAGCTGCTCAAATGAACTGTCTAACTTACCCTAACAATGAATTCATCTCATCCAGAAATCATTTGTCTGTGGGCAAACGTTTCATTGAGAAGAGTCATTATTGGTTTATTCTCGTTATAGTCTTTCAGGTTACATGAAATTATTTGAATTACTCCTGTGCCTAATGCAAATTACCACACATATGTTACACATTGCAAACATTGATCTTAAATTTTTTTTCGATAGTTAAAAATTGATTGTATTTAAATTATAATATAAATTTTGATATTGACGTAAATCCTATAAGTGTCTGAAAATTTTTTGATAAAATTATGAAATAGGGATGTAAATTATTTTTTTAATTTAATTTTTCAAACTTTTTTCAATGATAGGTACATGTTTAAAAATGTAACATGTGTATTTAAGATATTTTAAGACATCTAGCAGTATTAATGAATGCAAAAATAAAATTATTTCACGGAATCAAACTTCTTTTTTTTTTTTTATCAAGCTCATTCTAAATTTAAAATGAATTCTATTCTTTCTTTAATTGGTTAAATCACATATTTTTTAAAATTTTTTTAAAGAAATGAAAAAAGAAAAATGTAATAGTATCCTTTTGTGTCTGCAATATACGTGGAGTATATACTACTGTTTTTTTTAAAAAAATTATCATTGTTTAATGTACAGAATGCGAAAAGTTTTTTGATACTACGTATTTTTTTCATACTAGTTATTTTCACTGCAAAGCATTTTCTTTTCTTTTTTACGTAATATTTCTTTTCTTTTATACTATGAAGAATATCTATCAGTTGTAATATTTTTAAAAAAATGTTCGTAAATATAAATTGAATGAGGTTTATTAGAAAATATAGCATCTCCTTTGTACTGAGCTGCCTTTTCACTGTACTGGTCGCATAAAGCCCTTTTTAAAAATTTCAGGGTTGTATGTTGAAAAATGTATTCATTGCTTAACTTTTGCACGCTAGTGTATTAGCAGATTTGCTCCAATCTAAATGCAACAAGCTGTTAATAATAGGTGGTTGATAATTGAATTTCCAGATATCATGACACAAATCTATTTGTTAAAAAGATTTAAATTAGATTTTTTAGCTTTATTTTTTATAACATGAAAGTAAGATAGTCAAAGAATACTAAGAACTGTAATTTGAATTTTAATAATGCAGGAATTAGAGAATAGGTTTATCGAATTGCGACAAAAAATTAAGTAGAAAATTTTAAACATGGTGTATGATTTTTGAAATATTATAAAAATGATTGAAGTAATAAAAATCATGCAATGTGTTAATGCAACAAATTAAAGAGAATTTTGTATTTTTATTTTTTTACTTAAAAGCTGTTTCCATATTGTTTCCATTCAACTCCAGAATTACTTCAAGTCCATATATTATTCTTACGACGTATTAATTTTGTTTTTTGTGCTTTAGTCACATAACTCTAAGCAATACTAGTATATAGTCAGTCACAAGATAATTTCTCGATGAGCTTAATATCATAGAATAGAATCTATAAAATTTTGTCATTGTTAAGAGTTTGATTATGATATTCTAATATTAAGATCTAAATAATAACTGAGTTTTGATAGTGAATTAATTAACGCGTAAAAACAGCACATGAATTTTGATAGGCCATACAAATTACGAAGGTAAAATCGTTTCAGAAACTCAAAAGAGGTCAAAACTATCATATGAAATCTTTTGTATATTTCTAAAAAATTCTGACATCGCTGCTGGCTAAGTATATAACATATTGTAATCAGAAAAATTACTTAACCCTCATAATTGTGTTTATTAACGTCGCACCGAGAAAAAACATGAAGCTTATTGTCAACAAATCTCACAATTTTCAGTCTCGTTCACGTGAGAGGGCAATACTTGAGCTAGCGCCACCCTCTCAAAACTTCCACACCCCGCCGCGGAAGGATTTAGGACCTTAATCAAATTTTATTTGCATCAGCTACGCAACAAGACGTTTCTTCAATGACATCAAGATTCGAACCCACGATTCGACGAAAACAATGCCGGTGGTAAGTCCCCTACCATGACCACTAGGCTACCACGGCCACTTTGATCATTTTCAAATTAAACTAATATATGCACAAAAACACAGACATGACCGATCTTGATGTACTTTATTCAATGAACAAAATCAGATATCTATTTGAAACGTCACAGGATTATTTCCTTCAATTGATTGGTCCATCACTTATTGATATTTAACTAGTCATAATTTGTTCGCCAAAGAAACAGAAAGTCAGACTGCGGTGACAAACCAAATTATTTTATACGGATCTACGAATATGCAACATTCAAAACTTAAATTAAAAACCCTAATCTAGGATTGGTATTATAATCTGAAAATTAATAATCCAATCTAAAGATTAATATTAATATTAACTTATTAATTAATTAATTTTATTAATCAATTATTGTAATTTATTAATAATATTAATATTAGCCTATTAGCATTAATTATAAGTGTAAACTAATTTTTGTTACTGGCCAGTCGGGTCCGAGTGGCAAAGAGGGTACAACTCGCTAACTGTTTATTATTTAGATTCTCACTTACTTCGAAACCTAATTCTCTTTAATCTTACCAGTGTGGGCATGAGATGAAGCACTTAGTTAATAACTTCCGATCACTTCCTATTAAATTTTCCGAAGTGTTTTATAAATGCTATCTCTCATCAACCCTGTTCCCTGCCTTTCAATATTTCTATTTAATTTACGTATGTCACGCTTCATTGACAAAAAGAGATTCTCAAGTCATTTAAAGTCATATGAAAAGTGTTAGTTGAAGGGAAATAATGCGAGAGAGAACAGGTTTTGTATTTTACTTTTACACAAAAATAACAGGTCAATTGAAAAGTGCCTGGTCTGACACATAGATGGCGAAACTAGAATGAAATCCATATGTTTTTTAGTTAGCCCTAACCCTCAAAAGATGTGTGTATAAATTTGACAGCTGTAGGATCATTAGTTTGTGATTTATAGCATTTTGAGTGAAGCAACTTTTGTTATTGTGAAAAAAATGGATGAAAAGGAATTTCACGTGTTGATGAAATATTGCTTTTTGAAGGGAAAAAATACAGTTGAAGCAAACACTTGGCTTGATACCGAGTTTCCGGACACTGCCCCAGGAAAATCAACATCAAGGATTGGTATGCTAAGTTTAGACGTGGTGAAATGAGCACAGAAGACGGTGGACGCCCAAAAGAGGTTGTTACCGACGAAAACATTAAAAAAATCGACAAAATGATTTTGAATGACCGTCAATTGAAATTGAATGACACTCTAAAGATATCAACTGAACGTATACATCATATTATTCACGAATATTTGGGTATGAGAAAGCTCTGTGCAAAGTGGGTACCACGAGAGCTCACTTTTGACCAAAAACAACGACGAGTTGATGATTCGGAGCAGTGTTTGAAGATGATCAAGCGTAATAAACCCGAGTTTTTGCGTCGATATGTGACAATGGATGAAACATGGCTCCATCATTTCATCCGAAGTCCAATCGACAGTCATCCGAGTGGACTGCACACGATAAACCCGCTCCAAAGCGTGGGAAAACGCAACAGTCGGCTGGCAAGGTTATGGCGTCTGTATTTTGGGATGCGCATGGAATAATTTTTATTGACTACCTTGAAAAAGGAAGGACCATCAACAGCGACTATTACATAGCGTTATTGGACCGTTTGAAGGACGAAATCGCCGAAAAACGGCCGCATTTGAAGAAAAAGAAAGTGTTGCTTCACCAAGACAATGCACCGTGTCACAAGTCAGTGAAAACGAGGGCAAAAATCCATGAATTGGGCTTCGAATTGCTTCCTCATCCACCGTATTCTGGCCCACAGCGACTATTTCCTTTTCTCAGATCTCAAAAGAATGCTCGCTGGGAAGAAATTTTCTTCAAATGAAGAGGTGATCGCCGAAACTGAGGCCTATTTTGAAGCAAAGGACAAATCGTACTACAAAAATGGTATCGAAAAGTTGGAGGGTCGCTATAATCAGTGTATCACCCTTGAAGGGAATTATGTTGCATAAAAAAAAACTAATTTTGCCAAAAAAAAATGTGTTTTACTATGGTAGGCCGGTGACTTTTCAATTGACCTGTTATATAGCAATAAATGTTTGTTACGTATCGTATATTTGAAGGGATCGTTAGAATTAATACACTATATCGATCGATTGATCGATAGTATTGTTTCAATTGATCGATTGATCGATAGT
>BMAW01029929.1:0-10632 GCA_019974015.1 Nephila pilipes | reverse complement strand
CAGTTTAATGCTAGATTTCTTCTGCATTTCTGATATTTCTGACCTAAATGAAAAGAAGAACGCTTTTCTTGTATTTTATGTTTCTTATGTTCTTAATGATAAAAATTATCCTTCTTTTCTTAATTTACAAATGAAAATTGATTTAAATATTGATGCATTTTAAAATATAAATATACGTGAGAACAATTAATACATAGTTACATATATTCTCCAATATACAAAGGGTAGCGTTAGCCAAGTGATCAAGGTCGTGGACTCGCGGCTGGCGGTTTTCGTTCAGTTGCGGGTTCGATCCTTGGCCGCCAAAGACATGCTGTGTAGCCGGGGCTGATGCACGTTAAATCTGTTCGGAGCCCAAAGTCCTTCCATTGGCGTGGTGTAGATGTTAGGAGAGGGGGGTGCCTGCTCAGGTGTCGTCCTCCTCACTTGACCGTCGTTCAAAATTACGAGGTCCGTCGCCAATAGCCCTCGTGTTGCTTCTAGTGCGACGTTAATAAAAACTAAACTAATCTCCAATGTACAATCATATCTGCAGAAGATAATTATAATTATTTATATTGAGAAAAATTATGAGTTAATGAGATCTTATAATATGAAGAAAAATATTTTAGTATACTTCATTGTAATACGAAAACGTTTATCTCCGTACCAAAATAGACCTCCTTTAATTCTACATGCTATTAATTTCTTATTAATGTAAATAATAATATTAAGAGCATGCATGGTCTTGATAGAAATATGGACATGCATGGTCCATAACATGGTCTTAATATTAATTTTTTTTTCAAATGTGTGGTTGTGTAGTTCATCTTATTATGGTCTTTTAATAATGCAATTACAAAAGTGTTTGTTTTGCATCGAAAATTGACTCATTGACAATAGTGATGAGGTTTGCATTTGACACTGAGTTATGAGAGGATTTGTTTTCAGAAAATTCGGTTAAAAACGCTTCTTTCATTGTTCTACTTGGTATTTTTCACTTATAACCATGCTGTTCATTTTAGAGTCAAATTAGCGCTTTATTCCTCTTCTTTTCCTCAATATTAGGCATCAATATTACTGCTTCCACTAAGCGTTAAACTTCTTGTCAGCTTCTTTGCAGAAAAGAAAAAAAGTGTTTTCAAGATAAACTGCTACATTTATTGTTTTTAAATAACATTTATGAAACTAAAAATCATTGGGCATCATTTTAAATAAAAGACATTTAATATTTAATAGTCCATGCAAGATCTTTAAATAGCATTTAATACAGCATAGAAATTTTTTTTCTTTCGAATTCATGTAACGCATTCAATTAAATGAGAATCTAAATACGGATGGGCAGTGTCTCTGATGTTGATTTGCTACTTTATTCTGTTCCGCAAGTGCCAAGCGAATTGTATAAGGCACTTTTTGTGAGATAATTGAGAGAGGGTCTTAACAATGTTTATAAATCAAAGATCCGGCAGACTAAGTCAAATTTTTTCTTGACAGATATGAAAAAGAGATGATTATAAATACAACTATCCCCTAAAAAGATGACAAGCCAAACAGATAATGCAATGCTCAGAAAAAGTTTGTAAAAACAAACTGAAAAAGAGTGCAAAGTTGTATGGTTATAACAGAAGCTGATATTACAATAGACCCGGTGGGGCCAACTTTTCGCATGTCATGCGCCAATTTTTTGACAGATGAACTCAGTTGCGCTATATAACTCGAGCGTTTTTTATACCATCTTACGTCCATGGTTAGGGTTGATAAATAGAGATAAGAGGATAGAATTTTCTTTTCCATAGGGGAGGAAAATAAATAATTTTATCACGCAGTTAAATTAATTAATTTTCGACAGTTTTAATGAAATTTCAATCTACAAGAGTTAGGCTTCCTGCACAAGAGGGTAATCGTTCCATGATGATGTTATAGCTACCAGAGAATCCCGTTTTGTGCATACAACTCTGGACCATAATTGTTTGGCACTGAAATGAAGATCAGCTTGGAAATTGAATTTTTTTAACCCATGCTGAAGGAATTTCATACGATGCTTCTGTCATTGCTAAGTCTTTGAAACTTATTTTGGAAAATATATTTCGTCTTCGTCTGATTTCTTCATTTTTTTGTCATATATTCATTTTGCAACTTAGACCCAAGAATCAACTTCACTTTCTTTTCCACGCAAGTCTGATGCTATGTCTTATAATGTCTATCAAGATCATGTCTTCTATTATGTGAAAAAATACTTTCACCAACAATGGAAAACGGCTTTCCTGATGATCCTTCTATAAATGATAGGTCATTTCACCACAAATCAATATCACATATTACGTACATAGCATCACAAAAAGTTAAAAGAATATACACACAAAGCGTTCTGGTAAGTAAGTTCCTCTTCACCCGATATGCAACATAATTAATGAAACATTTTAAAATTCAATTTATTGCATGTAAATGAAATTTGAATACCTAAGGAAAAAAAAAGATTTGTGAGGGGAAAGAATCTCCTTACATACACAAATTCTATTAAAATGTGTTTATCATATTCTACATTTGGTCGTTTCTTATTCGTGAATAAATTAAAAAACATAATTATATACGCATTAATAAATAAAAAAGAAATATGTGAGATTTATTTTATTACATTTTAAAGTTAAAGAGGAACTTTATTTTCATCCTATATAGTGTTACTAAATATATTTATTTTTTATGCAGATGCTCGACTTAAAACATATCTCTAAATAAAAAAAAAAAAGAAAATTTAACACGTGCTTTAAAAAAATGAGCTCTAAGAAGAATCTTCTCTATCTTTGTCTTTTTTTTATGCACTCCTTGACAAATTAAGTCCTCATCACACTTTTATTTTCTTTTTACTTTTTTATTGGAGACATCACTGACGGCCGCTAATACCTCCGCTTAGTTTCTGAAAGAGGAAAAAGCCTTTCGAGGTCAATATTAGAGAAAATCCATGATCCTCAGCCATTTGGAAATAAACCAGATTGATAATGATAATCATGAAGTAACAAACTTCGGCTATTCAGTATCATAAATTATCGCATTTTTTTTTGTTTATAAGCTCCGATGAATGCTATTCTTTCTTTTTTCTTTTTTTTAAGTAGGGAAGTAAAAGTACTGAAACTGGAAAGTTTCTTGCGTGAAACTTTCTTATTGTCCTTTATTTGTGAAAAAGAACACTAATTCGTCAAATGAATTTTTTATAAGCAATGAGTAACTTTCGTAAAAAAAAAAGGAACAATGAAGTTATTACATTGATTATATATTTATTTAAAAATAAACAAACTGCTGTTTTATCATGGAAATTAACTTGATTTAGCGTTAAGAAATAAATTATGTGTTTTATTTGAATAATAGTAAATGTGACTAAATGCTAAGATGAAAATATCAATATGGCTTAAATAAAACAAATTGAACATGACGAATACTGTCGACGTTTTATTATTTATTTTGCAACTACTTTTATTTGTAAAATATTAAGCATTGAGAATTTCTAAAAGTATATTAAGAGTTGTAGTTTATCATTACCTTAGGCAGGTTAAAATATTGAATTTTTTTTTTGAAAAAATTTCGTTCGGAACAGGGCAGGTATAAACAAATTAAAAAAAGGCATAACCATCGAAGGAAGCTTTCCATTACTTAAAAATTGTTTAAATTACATTTCTAGTTTCTGTTATAAATTTTATTTAAATATTATAGAGTTTAGATAATTTTCACTGCATTCATCATAATTTAAAACTAAAAATATCAGTTAATCAAGATAAAAATACACGAGTATGCACTAACATTTGTATTTTTATTGAAAAATAAAACAACTAAATTCACATTTTCATTAAAAAATTTTTTTGCTGATCTTTGTCTTTTAGCTCATGGATTATGTCAATTAACCAGTAAAATACCATTTCTATAAGGTCAGTATACTTTACGTAAATAACATAAACTGGTTTAGAGACTTCTAAACTTTTTCATACCGCTTACCACCCGCTGGCTCGGAACTTTTTGCATACACGCAACATCAAATTCTCCAAGCATCCCGCTCTCCTATTAACATCTCTTAAGAAGTGGTATAATAAAGTAAATGAAATTGTCTATTTTTTTCAATATATTGTTTTTTAAACTGTGGAGGTAGGGGAACGAACTTACACAAAGTTAAGAAAAATTAATGAGATATTAGTCGTAAGCATAGAGGAGAAATGGCCGATCCTTCCAATCCCTCTTTTATCAAAGATTTTATTAATAGGGAGATCAGTATTACAATTGAGAATGTTAATAATAACATGCATTTACACTAATCTTTTTAAATATTTTAAAATTCTTTTTTATTTAATTACCCATGATAACTGTTTTTTTTCTCGTGTACCTAAATAACATCTCACGAAACCCCAATTAAGAAACGTTAGCGTGATTTATTACATAAAAGAAACAGCTTTATAGAGGATGTTATGCTTATGCACTATCTGGCTACTGTTGGAGTGAGATAATTGTGGTAACCCTTTTTCTTGGTCAAGGGATGTTTGTTAATGTAATATAATCAGAAGGAACGTGTTTTCATGAGAGAGATGTAGGAACGGAAAAGAGCCCCGAGAGATAGATTCTAGTAAAAAACGACATCTCATACGCTCCGTTATTACAGCTTATTTGAAACAAATTTGAAGAGCTTGACTCACCATAAATCCTATTCAACATTAATAACAATTATTGATCCTGAGAGAAACATTTAAAGAAAAGGATAGCAATATTTGTTCTGAAAAAAAAAAAAAAAAAAAAAAGCCACAGATAAATTAGCATTTTTAAGTGAAGCTTAAATTATTCAGTGTGAAGGTTGACGATACAACTTTCGAATGTATTTCAGAAGTTATCTCAGTATCATGAATGTCAACAGTCAATATAATCGCTACTATTCACAATTTTTTAAAAGTATGATCAGCTATAATAGTTAATATATCATTTTATCCTGAAATTTTCCTATCGGTTGGATCCACTTAATTTTATTATTTGTTTTATGACCTACTTAAAAAATATTAATGTGGATTTTGCTTAACAGAAAATACTTTGAAATTTCGCGTATATGTTGATAAAATCTGCATTATTTTCCTTTAATTTTTAATTGTTTTATTATTAAATGTAATCTTATATTTTTCTTTCAGAAGCTAACTATATTTTTTTCCCTTTAGCTAAACAAAAACTATTAATAAATGTTTTTGCACTTAATAATGGGGGAATAACATTTATTGATTCGTTAGCACTTGTATGGCTTCTTTGATTACATTTATACTTTAAATTAAAAAAGATTTTGCATCTATAAACAATTACTTGTAATTTTCGTAAGACCATTTCGTGTTGTTTTAATGTGACTATTTATTAAGTTTGATTTTTTTAGCTTTACATGCATACATAATCTTTGTTTCGTTTCAATTAACTTATGCATAGTATGAACATACGTATATTTTTTTAAATATAATTTCGTATCATTTTATAAATATAAGAAACTTTTTTTTTTAAATTTTGATTTGCTTAGTTATTACATATATATTGCCTTTACTTTGTGTTAACATACGAATTTCAATACGAATTATTTTGTATATTTATTACAATATTATAATTTGAAAATTAAATTAAAAATTATGATATTATTCTAAAAAAATAAACTGGTGCCCTTGATAATTTTTTTTTATTTTGCTTTATTAGTATAAAAAATCAATCTACTTTTAGTGTAATATACTGCGGTGGGATTACTATAAGCAATTTAATAGGAGTCTATTTCGCGTCCAGTTACAATGCTAATAAACACATTGCAATGCTAATAAAATAATAACTTGGGGGTTAATCATTTAGATATCAGCAAAATAATTGTAGTGTTATTTCTAAATGTTTGACATTGTGTATTATATACATCATTTATATTTTATTGAACACGAAAATCCAGCATATTTTAGAATTAGAATTCGAATCAAGTAAATGTATCATTTGTGTGCTCTTCTCTACTTACAGTATGTACTATGTGACAATTCAATTATATGTCATCAACTTGTGACATTGGATTATTCGCGATTTGCTCTTCACTAACCTTGAGTTCTTTAATTGTGATTGTTTGCAGGAAATAACAATTTCTTCCCAACCAAAATGAAAGGTGATTATGTTAATTAGAAGCAGATGGAAATAAAGTGAAGAGATTTAGATATGACGGTATACAAGCAAAGGGAAATTTAGAGGAAAGAGGGCAAATGTGATTAGTGCTGAGTGTATTCCTAGAAAGAGATCGATTATATCAAGAGTTGTTGCTGGTGATAACTGTGGCTAAGGATTTAGTAAATCAAAGTAACCTCGACTGGAGAGGTTTTGGTAAGAATGTATCATTGTAATAATATTTGAACGGGGGATTAATCCAGGGCCCCCACAAAGAGAGCGAAAACTCCATAGGCATTATATTACAGTAATTGATAAATATATAGTTGTGTTAGACTTGACTAGTGTATCTTTGTGTAGGTTATTGACTTTTAGAGTTGGTTTCATTTGACAGTATTATGGCATTAGAATCGAGTAGAAGTAGTGGAACGCCACAAACTATGTGGTGCAAATGAAACAGACTCTATTACTAGTGACATTTGCATTCCTTTTACATGTTACAAATGTCAGGATCGCACTAACTATAGTTCGATCATATTTTGATTGTAGTTTACAATTAAATTCTATATGTCACAAAATTTCAATCCAATGATTAAATGAATGAGTGAAAGATTAACTAACTTTTGGAACGTTGAAATGGAATATCTGTATATCTATATCCGAAGAAAAGTTCGAGAAATATACGAGAGTTGTTCAAAAAGTACCCATGCTAGGAATGAGAGATTTTTGGAAATGGAGAAACTTGATGTAATATTGTTCAGCGATCATTTTCCGTTTTTTCTAATAAGTGCAATAGAACGACAACCTTCACATCCCTAAATATCGTCACCATAGTCTCAACTTGGATTACTGAATCCTAGATTAGTTTTGATTTGTCTGAAAATTACTGCCAAATTAAAGTTAACCTGTGAACCAGTATCAAATGTTTTGGCATTGTTTAATACACGGGAGCATAAAACTCTAACACTAGTTTGTCTGAAAACATCATTTGTTGCCAAAAACTAGTATAGTTTGATCAACTCTCATATTATACAAAACGAAATAATTACGATATAAATGCGATAGTTTGAAAATTGAAATGAATTATATGAGTGTGATATATATTATAATTTTTTGGGGGACGATTTTGTAAAAAAGTTTAAAAGCAAGGTGTCTTAAGAGGTTTAAAAAAAGAATATCCCTAAAGTTACACTCATATAATCGATAATATAATTTTTTATGTAATTAATTATTATTTAAAAAAATTTGAGTAAAGTAAAAATGAATATCTCAAATATTTTCATAGTGGGTTGTGAGTTTTTTCATTCGTGATTATCTTATCAGTTATGGTACAGAAAAATAATTTCATTATTATTACCATCGAAAATTTTAATAAGGAAAAAACACAAGAATTATCTTAATTAATTTTATGGTATGTAAATAACAGTATGTAAAATGTGATTTAATAATTATGTAGAAACTCATTTTTTTAAAAGCATATAAATGTTGCAATAATGAAATAAAATGTTTTTCTTAATATCAAGTTATAAGATATTGTAACTTGATAATGCAAAATTTATTTAATGACAGAAGTCTACTTAAAATAGAAAAACAATTCAATAATTTTATAAAATCTTTTATTGCATGAATTTTTTTTCCAACGTGGTTAAAATTAATTTGCAGAATTAAGGCTGTCTTGGTGTAACATTGAAGCAAAATACCCAAATAAGAAATATTTTCCTATAAAAAAATGCTCGAAAATTAAGTTTATATTTTAACTTCGCTATCGCTTAAAGAGCAGCATATCTTGCAATATTACTCATTTCTATTCGAATCAATCCCTTTTTTCTAGTGTAAAATACAAGATTAGCACAAATGAATGACCGGATATTAAATATTAATATTTTCGAAACTATTACACATATTTAAAATAAGTAATACAGCGAGTTTTAAAAGAATATATATATTTATCTATATATATATATATATATGTATATATATATAAAGTTTTATTTTCAGTTACAAATGTTCGATATGTGATCCTTTTGTAACACAACAATCATCTAATCTGTAATGAAGTTCTTTCCACACATTTTGCTGTATCACACTGTCAATGGTTTTTAATGCTGTACAAATGTGCGTCCTTTAATTTCTTGCAGTGTTTTGGGCATCAGTGGTGTATAAACAGTGTTTTGGGCATCTCTTGAGAGGGAGAGGGCAAAACTCTGCTTGACCCTCTCCACCGTTTCTTCCGAGTATGCGTTACAGTTTCAAAAATATGAATTTTTAAAATCTTGTCATTAATTTGTGTCAACCGTTTACATTTCAAATTTTATCTTCGATGCTGTAATGCTAAATGTATGCTTTACTTGTATATACTTTATATGTTCACGCGAAAAATGATGTGGACGCCTTTTTGGAATGTTCCTAAGTTTTAAGAGCAGATCATAAAAGGATGTGCTTGTTACAATGTTACAAACGTGCGTAATTATTGGAGCAAATTTCTGTGAGGGAATATGTCCCAAGCATCAATTGGGTTCATTGTGTTAACAGTAGATAATCTTAAAGCCTAACAATAAACGCGCTTTGTAAATTTCGTAGATGTATAGCAGACGAATGAAAGTGCGAATGATTTTAATTATTTATTCATTTTCTCTTTTGCGTTGTCGAAATCTTATATTAACACATTACGTGCCATTGGCCCGTCCGTGGTCATTTTCAGACTTTTCATTCGGACCGTGTGACCTCTGGTAGACATTTTGCATCTTTATTTAGAGCTGTATCCTCATTCGTGGGGAGGTGTTATATGCCTTTAGCATATACTAGCTGATTATTCAGTCAAATGTTATATTATATATAAAGGTGGTTAGGGTACATTAAATTTCTTTTTTATTTTGACCCCAACCTATGAGCACAAAAAAAAAATCATAAAGAAAGAAAGTAAAGCCAATGTGTATAAATCAACAAGATAATAATCGTAAAAATATATTTCAACAAAAATTCTGAAAAAAAAAAAAAAAAAAAAAAAAAGATCAAAAATTGGTCTCTCAAGTGAGATTCACGCAGTCAGCAGGGGCTTAATGTGATAAGCACTTCCATTCTCTCTTGATTCCCACTGCACGTACCAATCATAAAATACGATTTCAAATGGGTTTTTTTTCTTCTTGTTTTCATGTTTGTATTGCAGGCCTAATGTTTGCTCATATTTCATAAAAATATATTAGTTTTGATGATTTCAAAATATTTAAATCTGGTGTTGAAAAACTGAGATAAATTCACTTACCATATAAACTTAAAATTCAAAAGCAAAATATTTCTCAAATTTCGTTTAATTTCGAGTAACGAGGCGTGATCACATATTTAGTATAAAACTAGGATTTTAAAAGTATATGTAATACACTAAGATTTTTAAATTGATTGAACAGTCAATATTGAATATATATGTCAGGAAAAGGTTTGAATAACTTAAAAGAGAATTAATATTCCAGACACAATGTTGGAATTTAAAGGACTACCGCGTATGTTAGAAGTGGAAGATTATTAAAATAATACGAAGATACGAGTTTTCTTGACAGAAAATCATGGTATATATCAGATGAAAGACATTTCTGTGTATTTATTCGAAATAGAAATATGAATAAGTTTATTAAAATAATTATAAGGACAGATTATGAAAAAAAATATGCAAAATTCTGTAATTCATTTTTTTAATTATAAAGTAACAAATTCCACATTTGCTTTGAAAAACCCGTTGTCCTTTACACCGTTAAACTAGTATGAAATATTTATATATTTAACCAGTCGTCAAAATAACATATATTTATTTTTAAGATATTAGTAGGAGCTAATCCGAATAATTCAAAAATTATATTTTATACTTTATTCTTCAAACCTATACAATTAGTTATAATTTTTGTTTCACTAATTACATAAAATTAGTACATGAATCTATCTCTTTTGTTGAAAAAATTTTCATGCAAGTTTGGGGAAGATTGCTTTTAGGAGACTTTTTGTTCCGCAACGTCGTTTCAAAACTCCTTGTGAAAACTTCTAAATCATTTACGGATTTCTGGGATTGTATACAAAAGTTTGTAACCCTCATTCTAGTACCATTGATATCTTTTTAATGCAGTGTGATGTGTTTATGGATCTAAAATTATAAGTAATCTGTTTCATGTGAAACAAATAATAAAGTTTTATTTTCATATATGACGCACAACAATTAACACATGGATCAATAACTCCCGAGACTAACCCAGAGATCGCGCTCGTAGTAAACCAGTAACCAGATCTTTCTAGAGTACTAACCTTTGCTTGAAACGTGTCAAAAGTTTAAGTCGATCGGACCAGAAACAGCTGAGTTATCGAGGTTGGAGTAAAGTCGTTTTCTAGTTTGTTTAAAAAATGGAAAAAACCGAGTTTCGTGTTCTGATAAAACATTGTTTTTTAATGGGTAAAAACACCGTGCAAGCGAAACAATGGATTGAAAAATGTTACCCGGACTCTTGTCCATCAAAAGCAACGATTTGTCGGTGGTTTGCC
>BMAW01029926.1:0-18937 GCA_019974015.1 Nephila pilipes | reverse complement strand
AAAAAAAAAAAAAAAAAAAAAAAAAAAAAAAAAAAGATTTGGAAAAGCGTTGGAACGATTGTATCACCCTAAAAGGTGATTAACAAAAGGTGTTATGTTGATGAATAAAAAAACATTTTGCAAAAAAAATGTTGTTTTCAATTTTAGACTCGGGAGTTATTGATCGATGTGTTATGTATATATATGTATATATTTGTATATATGTATATATATATATATATATATTATATATATACACATTTGTATATATATAATTATATATGTGTGTTTGCGTTTCGAATACTTATACATAGAATAAAACATTCTTAAGATAGGTAATTATATAGGTAAAAGTTTTTTTTAATTTTTTCAATATGTATATATATTGCAATAAATTGCAACTTACATTAACTTTTAAAAAAAATTCTGTGTTCTGAACTCGAACTACCATAAGTTCTTACGTAACAGTAATATTATCCAAACACTGCTCTATTTTCTAGATAAGGTTATGTTCTGTGTTGTTCAATTTACAAAACGTCAATATATTTATTTCCTTTTGATTTACCACATTTTGAGGAAAGTCTTAAGGTTTGGTTATATTTGTATAAAACGTTCTTTTGGCAGTAAAAAGGGAGACTGACAGAAAGTTTTTTGGGGGTGTTTTTTCTAATTTTGCAGCCCTTTATATCCTAAAATATCCATTTGTAGACAAAAATTATGTAATTTTTTTTTTCTTTGAAAGTATACTGTTACCTAAAGTAAATTATTTTTATTTACTTTAAAGTCACTTAATGTCACATTTAATGTTAAAATCTTCATAAATGATTTTAGTACTTTCTATGTACAATGGGAAAACTTATTATACTATTGATGATTTATACAAATTCATAATTACTGGCTTAAATTCAATTTTTATTTAATTTACTTGATTTGAAAGGTGTTTCAAGCATGCATCTGTAGTTCCATAAAAGTATTTAATAGTGATTAGTATTTTATAAAAATATTTCACATCAACAGTAAGGATCAGAGAAAAAAAAATGTCAAGCTCTCTAGCCATTCTTCTGCCAAGTCGACCACCTAATATACTGCTGTTTGTAGAAAATGCAACACCATGAAAGAATCATCAGAATCAAATGAAATTTAATGCAGAAACGACTTGTACTGATACAAATAAATGATGAAATTTTCAAAACAAAAGAAACAAATTAAGCGTCCGAAATCAGTATTTGGTGCAGCCACCATGCGCTGCAATACGTGCTGCTATACGACGTGGCATGGAGTCAAACAGATGTTGAATATCTGCTTGAGGAAGAGAATTCCATATCGCTTGTATGCGCAACCAAAGTTCGTCTTTGGAAACTGCAGGACGCGGATCACGAGCGAGACGCCGACCAACCATATCCCACACGTGCTCAATAGGCGACATATCCGGTGAATAAGCAGGCCAAGGAAGAAGTTGCATGCGTTGTGCTGAACAGAAGTCTCGAACAGTCCGCGCAACATGTGGGCGTGCATTATCCTGCTGAAAGATAGCTCCAGGGATGCCTTGAAGGAAAGGAACGACTTCGGGCTGTAGCACTTCACGGACGTACCTGTTGCTATTGAGATTACCCTCAATTCGTATCAAATTGGATCGTCCATGATACGAAATCGCACCCCAGACCATAACTCCGGGTGTTCGACCACTATGTCGTTCAATAATACACTCAGGAAGGCAGCGTTGACCGGCATAACGTCTAACACGAACACGGCCATCATGGGTCCACAAATTGAAGCGTGATTCATCTGAAAAGACAACTTGGTGCCAATCAGCTCGCCTGTCTCTGTGCTCAAGAGCCCACTGCCGACGCAGCCGTCGATGATTCGCCGTGAGGGGAATCCTGTATAAAGGCACCCTTGCACGCAATCCACGGCGCAGCAGACGACGACGAATTGACGAAGCCGACAATTGTACACCTGTAGCAGTAGACCAACGTGCTGCCAGCTGCCTGGAGGAAGCTGTGCGATCATTCACCGCCATGCGGAGCAGGTGTCGATCATCGCGCTCTGACGTCACCTTCTGTCGTCCAGTGCCTGTTTTTCGAGTTGTTCGGTGCTCGTCGGTCCACTGCTTCCAAACTCGCATCACTGTGGAACTGTTCCGCTGCATACGAGCTGCTATTGCGCGATAGGAAAATCCTCCTTCTCGAAGGCCGATTATCCTCCCTCGTTCAAACTCCGTAAGTTGCTTGAATTTCTTATTCTTCCGTCGTGGAGGCATACTCAGGTCTCACTAAACGTTTGCCACTAACAAATAATCATAGACTTTTTTTCAACGTCCCGCTACAGCACTTTATTTATACGCTTTCAGCATCAATTCAGAGGGCGCTGCGCGCGCCGCGCACGCGCGATGGCTCTGAAACTTTATTAATTTGCATAATATCCTATAATTGTCATTTGCTGCGAATTTCATTTGATTCTGATGATTCCTTCATGGTGTTGCATTTTCTACAAACAGCAGTTTAAAACTACAACGGAAGTGCTGAAACCGTTTGGAGGAAAACGCACCGGGAAATAATTCGATATAAAAACCAACGTTTTTTAAAACGACGTTTTTATATGGTGGCAAAGTTTATTAGAGAAAATTATTGAAATATTAGTTAAAACTGTTAGTTATTTTTAACTTTAAAATTTACTTAAAAAGAGACATTTGTGAGCGTATTAAAAAATTCATAATACTCACAAATCAAAATATACATTTGAAAGTTTGTAAGTCATTCTATTAAAAAAAATGTGAACCAGAATTCAGAAAAAATTATTGTTGATAAGACATGGTGCCAAATATTGGAAACTTTTTTTCTTGCGAATGATTACTGACTAAAAGTCAGCAACCGTTACTATCTCGGAGATAGTAAAGGGGAGATAGTATCTCCCCTTTGTGAGTACAAAAAGTTTACGATACCTCATGCGGCATGGGGAGTGCCCGGTGTTCCCAGAGGGGGAAAGAAACTTTTTCCTCAATCATAACAGCGCCGATAGGAATGAATATTTTGACTTATTAAAATTATTGAAATATTAGTTAAAACTTGTCGCAAACGTCTAAATATTGCATTTTTAGGCGAGTACGAACGATTCCCAAAATTTCAAAGCTCTAGCTTGATGGGAAGTTGGTTAAATTAACGATCGAAAATTTGATGACACACACACACACACACACACACACACACACCAAGTGAAATTCAGAAAAACGTTTTAAAATCGAGTAGGAGAAGACGGAATGGGACCGACGATGGAGGTTCTGGGCGATTGAAGACGACGTTGTTTTTTGTATGGATTTGAATTTTTGCAGTTGAATTTGTATTTGGCTTCCACAACCTCTTTTAAATGATTTTCTTAACGTGCAAAATATCTTTTTAAAATAAATTGTGTTATTTTTGTATCTTTGTATCCAGAATTCCCCATCTGTCGAACAAAGTATTTTTATTTCACCTTTTCTTTACGAATTGTTTTGTTTATTTCTAAAACTGCAAATTTATAGACAATAAACACATTCAGTTTATTTCAAAAACGAAACGATTCCTACTGTCCTATCTATTTTAAAATGAGCTGTGCCATAACATGAAGTGATTAGAAGAATTAAATGAAATCATAGCCTTTTTGTGTGAAAGAAAGTGAATTGCAGACGTTTAAATTACAATAAATTTTAATTGACCTGATTTTTAAGTCAATATATGCTGGTGTCCAAGAATTAAGCATAATCCGATAAATTCAAAAAAAGGAGTAAATACTGGTGAATTTGTTCGATATAACGTATGGATAATCATCTTTTGAAGGTGAAACTGTTTTTTTTTTTTTTTTAAACACTTGAGTAAGCCTCTTCATGCGCGAAACATCTGCGGAAGTCAGAACGAGGGTAAACCATCTCCTTCGGCATAAGTATTTTAAAGAGAATTTTTGGAAATTATATACGAAGTAACGCAGTGAATGACTAAATGGAACGTTTGTTGGCCCAAAGATGAAAATTGGACGAGTTTGATAGTGTAAAAGGTGTAAGCTCGGATACGGGTGATTACAAACCGAATTGACTCAAATTTGAAATATATCTAAGTATGCGATCCCAAGACTGTGGTAGAAAATGTTAACCGATGACCAGTAACAGGTTGGTCAAGTGTCACAACCATTCGTCAAACTTAGAATTTTTCAATAACTTCACATCATCAAAGGGACAGTTGTACGAGAGAACTGATTTCAGAGCTCACAGCCTCCAGAAAAGTAGAAGTTTTCAGATGACAGTTTACAGGGTACTTGATCAAGCTTGACTGTATAACAGGAAGTCAAGAGTTTGTATTTATCTCCTATCTAAACATAAAGGAGCGTATTTTCAGACTGTAGTTTGAAACATTAAAACAGGTATTTCAGACAGTGGACAATGAGATATTCGATGACGAATCTTACTTTAGTCTGAACAGTGAATCTTATTAGCTACAGATAAGACAAGCAGGTGGAGCTCGTTTTATCTGGAAATCATAAAGGAAAAACATCTTTTTTCAACACAGAGAGTCATGGCAGGGGCTGTACAGCTGAGCATAACATACTTCAAACTAATGACACTGTGTATATGACTGTTAGGAGATACAGATATGAATGTCTTGAAACTTATGTTGTCCGTTTCTAGGTGCTGTCAACTAATTTCACATTAATGTAAGATAACAGTTCTCGTTATTAATATGAAATTATTTGCGATCCTGATGGACAACTCCCTCAACGGAAAATATTCTACGCTAGCCAGCGGTCACTAACCCGATCTGAAGTCTATCTAGAATTAATAGAATATTTTCAGGAACTAAATTATAGTCCTTATGAATCTACCAAGCTCATTTCCAGAACTAAAAAAAAGTTTTTCGAGACGTTTGGAAAGTTTAGAGTCAATAACTCATCCCCAACTTATCAAGAATGGGAAACCATTGTGCTACGTGTCTTCTGTCAGAGATGTCACATCCTTTTAAATTGTAGCATTATCAATTTTTTCATTTGTTTTTCACTAAAATGTGAACCCTTCTTATGTCTAGTTTTGTTTCAGTCTGCTCCTTTGAATAATAATGAAAACAATTATTATTGTTTTTTTGCAGCTTTTTTTTTCTTATTTTATAACTTTTTAACCCTTTTGGGACGGCACGCTTTATGTAAAAAGTCCCACTGTTGATGGAGGAGAATCAAAGAAACTGTCGCACGAGCCAGGGGTGTTGTTTCGCTAAGCCTAACTTAAAAAAACAAAAATCATAAAAAAAAGGATTTTTGTCCTATTGTTATAATTTTTGGTAAAATTTTAGATTATTAATTAAGTTATCATATATCTTATTAAGTTATCATATACTAATAATTTTCTTCAATTTACAGAAAAATGTATATATATGAAGAGCTAACTTTGAGAAATAGTTTTCGGAAGCACTATTGAAATTATTCTGATGGATTTGGTTTGGTTTTATTAACGTTGCACTAGAAGCACCACGTGGGCTTTAGGTGACCGACCTCGTAATTTTGAACCTGGGTCAAGAGACGAGGACGTCACCTAAGCCGGGATCTCCTTTCCTATCCTCCCTACCATGCCAATGGGAGGACTTTGGGACTCGACTGATTTAACGTGCATCAGCCCCGGCTACATGGCGGCTCTTTTGTGGCATCAAGGATCGAACTCACGACTCAACGAAAATAAATTATTCCGAAATTTACTGACAAAAAAAAATACTATTTACAATAAGTAACAAAACTTAATGTAAATGCCGAGTGTGGTGATTCTCGAAGCGCTTAGAAACGCAAAGTTCTATTTTGTCCGTCTCTGACAAAACATCCACAACAGATTCACTAGAAATATTCCTTTTAAACCTTTTAGAAAATTAATCACTCTCATCATTAATTGGCCAGTCGACCGTGTCAGTATATTGTTCTTTTGATAAACAACTCTTTTTTGCCATTATAAAACAGGAATCAATGCTTTAAGAAATAAAAAGGGAATTAAAAGAAATACACCCAAAAACAACGCTAAGTCCAACATTACTGACGGCACAGCTTTAAAAAGAATGAATGAAAAAATACATAGCAAGAAACAATGAAAAAAACATTCGGTGCAAAACAGAAACACGAATGTACATCACTTGGAAGTTCAAAGAGCCGAATTCAGTTTGTTTACATTACGCTTTTCTTCTTTCAACCAACAGCTGGTGAGAAAAATACGGAATCAAGACAGACTGTGATCAAGCTGAAGGTCAAGACCTTAAATCTACTATTCAGTTTTAAAAGTAATGGGCACAGGGTGCCATATAGAGATATTTAGAAAACGTTCCACTAGAATGTAAAAATGCATCGTTAGGCCTCTGAGCTCATTCTCGAGTATGTCTATATATGTCTTATATATGTATATATATATATATATATATATATATATGTCATATATAAACAAATATGTCCAATATGTATTATATATGTTTAACTTTGGACAGTAGTGTATGTATTGGTGGTTTTAAAATTACTAATTACCTCTCTAATATTATTCTTGAAATTGAATTGACACAAGCGCTTAAATGATTTTTACGTTTTAAAAATTTGTATAATAGGTAAATCTGCGAACACTGTTTCTAGAGAATCAACCGAAATGTTTAGGTTTCACTTTTGTAATCAATTACGACTTTAAATCGGAAATTATGAAATTACATGGTTTGGCTTAGTTCATCATTTTGAAGTATGCATATATTTTTTGTAAAATTTTATTGTCATAGAAGATTTTCTAATATTATATTTATAGAAAAACCAATATAGTAGAAGTAGTCAATAAGAATATTACTCGTTAAACTTGTATAATTATTTGATAAATAGACTAACTCAAGCAATTTTTCAAAAACTAACTACTACGCATACAATGTATTAAATATAATCACTATTCTATAATACTTCCTTTGAATTATAAAACTGAATAAATATTAAGATAATTGTTTCGAGTTCTAATACAGTTTTTATTAAATACCTTATTTTGTATACAATTGCTTTTAAATTTATTTTACTCGATATATTTATTTTTATTAATTTTCAATTATACTCCGGTTTTAGTATTGTAATTCTCATAGTTAAATTTCTAAAATTAACCCTAAAGTATTCACGAGATAAAAATTTATGTGATAGAGTTTCTCAGATTTTCTGTAAGAACAAACTATTTTTCAATAAAGAACTCTCATAATAAAAATTTTTTAAGAATTCTGCAATCAATAAATATAATCTGTAAGTTCTATAACATGGTTATCTGAATCAGTTTCTAAAATAATCTGTATGATGAAAATGAGTTTATGGTTAATAATTAATGCTTAGACGTTTCACATGCTCTATGAAGATTTTCAATATACTACAGAAATGAAGACAATATGCACTACAATGCTCGATACCCTTCTGGATAATTTTAATAAAAATACGATTCCAATATTTTGCCATCTGTCTGTAATTATTTTGTTTCCCTACAACCCTAGTGATAATCTTTTGTTTAATATTTTACAGTTTATATATTTTTTTCTTTTATACATTACAGATATTTTACTCATACATCGTTTTGAAATAGTCAAAATAATAAAGTCATTCAATATCAAGTATCGTCATTAAAAGGTATTGATAGAAAAAAGACTAGAACCACATTTAGTAAATCTTGAATATTTGGTATTTCATATACTTTTGAAACAAAATATTTTATATCCATCGTAACAAAATGATAAATTGCTTCGCTTGTATTCAATAAACGAGTTAATCAGTTCGAAATTTCCTAAACTAATATCGGAAACATGAGATTTAACACTCCACTGCTTTAGAATCAACTTTGATATGCATGAATGACTATTTTATATATAATTACAAAGCCCATCCATCAGAAACTAGAGCTAAGTTGTCAATATCTCCTAAGGTAGCGTCAGAGAATTTTAGAGATGTTTTCATAAATTTCAATTTTCGATAAGCTATTGTATTTATACCAAAATAAAATGCGAAACAACAATTTAAGAATATTTTATTCATTGGATAGTGTGTAATAAATCATTCCAATTTTATTTTAGATGTATTACGATGAGTTAAGAGTTCAAGAGTGCGATAACTCCCTTTTTCTTTCATTTTGTAAGTATGTTTTTATTCTATATATTTTACCTTGTCTACCGAATCCCTAGGATTTCTCGAATTTGGTTTTCCGAATATTCACAATTTGTGAATATTCAAAGCATATTCAGGAAGCTATTTGTTTCAGTATCTAATTACATTTTTGGAAAATTAAGTGGAAAAGATTGATGTTTTCAATCGATGCATACGAAATAATATAAGTAGCGATTCACTATTTAGCTAAAGATGCAGTACTTTTTCCTTTTGGATAATAAGGATTCGAGAATAATTTAAATGGAACATGTATAACCTAATAAATTTCTGTTTAAATAGTTTTATAATATTACTTAACTCATATTGAGAAGCGTATTACTTTGACATTTAAAACGATATTTTTATTATCTTTCCATTTGTTTCATCTAAATTTTAAGTCTGAAACTGTACCAGTTGTATACTTTAAATACAGATTATCCTCAAAATTACACGGTTCTTATACAAATAAAAATAAAAGGGCAAGTGATAAATAATAGAAAAAACTTTTTTGATTAATTTTTTTCAAGTAGATTTAGCTTAAAATGCATTGTATTAAAACTAAGAATAATATATAGCCTAGTGACCTATTTAAATTTAACTTGTATAGCGCATTACGTTTTGCTTAAATTGTTTAGTTATTTTATTTACCCTAAGCAGATAATACTGTTAATTTGTAACATTAACCTAAAATGCTATTTGTTTTCCACTACATATCTAGGAATTTGGGATTACAATGTATACTCTTAAACAGTAAAAGTTTCATAATTTAAATACCGATTCCACACTCATTTTTACGTTTACACCCCTTAGTAACAAATATAGGTCACAGACAAGTATAAATAACTCGCAAGTGTTACATTGGATAAACAACTAGCCAAATTTATAGCTATAATGCTGCTTCAGCATAGAAAACACTGTCTTATAACTTTAGATATTATCTAGCTTCGCGAATTATTTAAATGCAGTTTGTATAATGTCATTACTTTTTATTTAAGATGTTTAGTTATTCTAATCACATCGCAAGCTGAAAAAGTGTAGCTTATTTTCCATTATATAGTGTGGGACTTTGAAATTGCATATTATATGATATTAAAATACGGATTCCATACGCATTTTAACATTAAGACCAAAGCTCTGAGACCATTTAAATAAAAGCAAATTCCATACGATTGTAAGCAACAATCACGCGTTCTAAGAAATAAAACCTTTTTTTAATTAATATATGTAACTGAAAGATAAAATATGAATTCTTGTCAATTTAATGAATGAAGTACTACACTAAAATAAATAAGAGGAATAGTTATTATTCTCTATCCGTTATCGAAAATTGGAATTAAAATGAAATAGAACATTGATTGTTGTGTACATTTTGCGTAAGTAAGAAATAAGCTACCTGTAACGTTTTTAATGTATTTCTATCTTAATTATACTTGATTTTTCTATCGTTTTGACTAGATTTGTAGCATTTCTAAAAGATAGTTTTAGCACAAATACTGAAAGATTCAGGGTAGCCTCAATTTCTAAGATATTATGTATGTTCATTGTGAAAAATAAAACCTTTCAACTGATATTTATATTAGGAAAGAAAATATTTTCCAAAAGAAGCAAGACCTGGTAGCAAAGTCTCTATAATATTGATTCCTACTTACTTAAATATACTCTAGATTACGAGCTTTTACAAAATATTACATTCAAGCCTTTTCCAAGAGCCCTAAAAATGAAATAGCATCTTCCAGGAGCAAACTGCTTCTTTTCGTAATGGATCTCAACCCTTCTTAAAAGCAGAGGGGTGGAGAGGCAGATTTTTGAAAAGAGCTTTAAATTTCACTCGTATTATCAGACACTTTTGAAAAACTCGGGGCACTCTTTCTTTACCAAATGCGAAAAAGATTTGGTTTTATCTCTGAAGAGTTGGAAGCAAAACTAAATTTATGTCTCCCGTTTTTTTTCCCGTTTAATTTTCTGGAAAGCTCAAAGAAATTTCCCATGTTGCTGAAGAAAGACGGTGACGGAATCTTAAGAGGTAATCGTGAAGAGAATAAGATAGAAGAAATGTTTCGGAGAATCCATTGTTTGACCCTTCGGAGGTGATGTTCCTTATAACCGTAAATTTTACTAAAGTACATTGCTTTTCAGAGTAGTTTTCGTCCATTTCATGTATGCAATCTTTGCGTAGAGTATTATACTTTAAAGAGAAATGAAAATGCTGAAGAATGTTTTGATGTTTATCATTTTCGATGAAAAAAAAAAACTTATTTATCCTAAATGATGCAAAAATATAAATCTCAAAATTTCATCTATATGTTAAATCAAAAAATACTTTTAGGTTTAATTCGATTCGTAATAATTTGAAATTATTTCATTGCAAAAGCATCCTAATTTATGATTAATAATTCAATTTTGAGTCATAGTAAAGTTCTGACATCCCCGCTTTGGAACTCTAGATTTGATGCACCGAAACTCTTTATGTATAAGTCAATTAATAATAATTATTATAATGAATTACTTAAGGTTAAAGTACACACATACAACAAATACATACAAATACAAAATTTAAATCAAAACATACTATTTTGATTTAAATGTCGATTTTTTTTAAATATTGGGACTCATATTAAAATTCAATCTTTTATTTTCTATAGCCTGTTTGAATATACTTTAAACCTTAATTAGGTACCGAGTTTTACAGTCGTATTAATATTACATATTGATGAATTTCTTTAACCAGAAAGAATCTATAAACATCTTTTTTTTTAAATTTTTCATTCCTATAAACCACAATATCCCCAAATAGTTTTTCAATTTGTACGTTTTTCAAGTACTTATACATAGAATAGAATATTCTTGAAATTTAATGTTGAGGGAATGTTTTGTATATTATAATAAAGTGTAAATTACAATGACTTTTTAAAGAAAATTTTTGTGTTTAGAACTTGAACTACCATAACTTTCAACGTAGGTGTCATTATATCAAAATAATATTCTGTTCTTTAGATAACTTTATATTCTGTATCATCCAGTTTACAAATTGTCAATAGATTTATTTTCTCTTGAGTTACCATGCTTTGAGGAAAGTCTTGATTATTGATTATGAGAAAAGTCTTGATTATTGATTATGAGAAAAGTTTGATTATTGTATATAATGCCTTTGATAATAAAACTATGCACTAACAAAATATTTTCAGGAGTTTCTAATTTTGAAACCCATTTGGTTGAATAACGAGATTTGTGAGTAAAATTTAAGTTAATTAAAAAGTTCAGATTTACTGTAATATAAATGTTTTATTCTTGTTAAAAAATCAAAATAAATGTTTACTATCAAATGCGGAGCAATAATTAACTCAAGTCTTTTTCCCACCTTTTACTGAAAATTCTATTTATTTGAATAGCAATAGTCGTTTCCAACCCAGGTTAATACTTATACACGGGATCGAGTTTAATAACTCAATTAAATTAAACTAGTTCAAATGCCGTGGCAATATATTTTCGCTAAACTTTGAACTCCTTTTAGCATATCAACATATTTCTATCTCTGTTGCAGCTCATTTTATTCACTACTTTATGAACACTAGCAATGCTGATTTACGTTATTCAAGGTTCATTCTCACAAGGTAGGTTTAAAATCAAATAACGTCCATGAAATTTTCTTCTCTTAATTCTTCTTCTCATGATAGGTTTGAGAAGTGCATTTGCTACGTTAAATTAATTGATTGAATGGTTCAGAATCAATTTTCTGAAGAGAGATAAATTGAATAAATTTGTGAACTATGGTCAAGTTAACACATCGATCAATAACTCCCGAGTCTAACATCAGAAAACAACATTTTTTTTTTTAATTTTTTTTTTTTATTCATCAACGCAACACCTGTTGTTAATCACCTTTTAGGGTTGATACAATCGTTCAACGCTTTTCAATCTTTTTTTTTGTTTGTTTTTTCGCGAAATCTTTTTTATTGCGAGTAAATGATATAAACAGCTTTCTGATCATCGACTCGTTCTGTTTTGTTCCATCGAAAGCAATCGTAGCGCCGGAAAAACCTTTTCACTTCGCTTCAAACCTTTCAGTAAATACGCTTCCATATGATATCGTATCATCTCGCAATCTCACGAGACTTCCTTTCGATCTTTCATTATAATTTTTCCTACTCACATTTTCCGTAACGGCTTCCGCAGCGTTCCGCGTCATTTGTGTCGTGCGACCACGTTTAAACTCGAGCAAACCACTCGATAGTAATCATGTTTAGTGGACAAGAGTCCGGGTATAAAACATTTTTCAATCCATTGTTTCGCTTGCACGGTGTTTTTACCCATTCAAAAACAATGTTGTATCAGAACACGAAACTCGGTTTTTTCCATTTTTTAAACAAACTACAAAACGACTTTACTCCAACCTCGATAACTCAGCTGTTTCTGGTCCGATCGACTTAAAGTTTTGACACGTTTCAAGCAAAGGTTAGTACTCTAGAAAGACCTGGTTACTGGTTTACTACGAGCGACATCTATGGGTTAGTCTCGGGAGTTATTGATTGATGTGTTACTATCCCGACACATTGCGGTTTCTAATATTTTTATTTTTTCAACGGGTTGACTTTGAGACCACTTAAAGAATATCCATCATTATTCTGTTGGATTTTGCTAGACTTACTTATTTACATTTGTTACCCATTTCTATATATTACTACAAAAGAATTTCTTTTCATAAGAGTTACTTTCATTTTCTCATTGCTCCATAAAGAAAGGATTACTTCAGACCATCTCAAATGCTTCTGGTTTGTAAATCAATCTATTAAAGTTAAAATTATTTATTAATGCTTATTAATATGTTTAGATAATTCTTAATGAATTAATTTACGTTTATTTCCTTTGAATGAATTTTATTTCCTTTACTTATACGCTCTATTAATTTTTGGTTGAATTGCTGTTTTTTTAAGAAATTTTTGCTCATGCCTGGTTTATACCATTTTGTAATAAAATATTCAGAGGAGAGTATAATGTTTGCTTATGTAATACTTAGTCCCAATCCTGAGGCTGCAATTAGAAATACTTAATTGCAATTTATAATGTTTTTTTTTTAAATCCATTTTACTTGAGATACGTTTTGTTGGTCTTTATGAGTTTCTTTAAAATTTTCAACTTAGTTATAAAATTTAGTTCAATGATTCTCAGTGACAGGCCATTAAATGTACCAGAAAGATAGCTAAACTCGTTGTTTAAAGAATCCTTAAAGTGGAGCCTATTGAAAATGCTTTGAAGGATGCTGGGATGAAAACGATTTACGCTTATGATAAGGGATTAGTCAGAGGGATTCACTCCAGTTCCCAGGGTCTAGATGATGCTACAGGATTTAATAGACGGAAACGAACTGTGTGTCCATTACTCCGAAAAACGCAGCTGCACTTGATGCTACAGTTCAAGCCGCTGTGTTTACAGGAAGCATTGTTGAGAAAATCAAGAATGTACTCACAGTTTGTTTCTTTACTTTCACTTGGAAATGGAATTTCAGGTGGAAAATAAATGTAATAATTTCTTGCAAGAAGCTTAGGTGTCCATTTTGATGTTGATGTCCAAGTGTATAAGTAAGCTGATGGACTCCAAATTTTCTATCGAACCCTGTATCTCTCCTGTGATATTCTTTTTGGACGACGAAAGATACTCATTCCTCTTTTGGGATATACATGAATTGTTTAAGATCCGTTCGTAATATGCACTTGCTCTTGCCAGAGAATACATTAAAATGTCCCGCAAACGAATGACCTGAAATGCACAGAAGACCCCAGATTGAAGGGATACAACGGAATTTGTAGAAATCTTATACCGCTATCGAGAAACGAAAGGATAAGTTCAGAGGCCACCAAACGATAAGCTAAAAGTCATTCACTCTTGATTGGCTAGCTCCATAACGAGCCACTTATTATAGATATTGGTGATTAGACTACCTAATCGTCAGTCTTTGAAGACGGGGAGAAATGTTACGAACCTGGCAATATGTTTCCTTGAAGCGTTACTCATATAAAAGTGGTAAGACATTTACTGATACTTTGTCTAAGCAAGAAAAACTTAAGAAATTGCCCCTGAACCTTAGCGACAAATTTGCGATCGTTTCGGTGACTTTGCGAGGAAATAGCGGTTTTCATGACAAAAAGACGGTTCCAGAAAGTGCTCGCATCTTAGCGATATCCCGAGAGAATAAGGAAGAACTTTGCATGCGACGTCAGACGTTTCCAAATCAGCTATATATACGGAGAGATGTGAAGCCAAGGTGATCGATCGGGAAATTAACTGGAAGCGATTCACATTCGGCTTAGCACATCTGACAAGGAATTGGTGGTAGCGAAGGCTAGTGAGTTTCAGGGAGTATTCAGCCTGTATCTACTAGGGACTGCTAGAGTCAAGACAACGGATATGGTGAGTATTACTGAGAAGATTTATACGTAGTGCAACTACTAAGTTGGTGAGCTGAACAACAGGAAAAATGTTTGAATACAAGTGTTTCTTTGTTCCATTTGTGTTTCTAATCGGTATAAGTTCTACTTTTCTGTGCTGTTAAACTGCCCAAGCTGTGCTGAATGTGTTAGTTTTGTTCTCACAATTTCTGAATAAAGAGTTATTTTTCATTACCCTTCTTGTTGGAAGGATTTTACTTGCTACACGCACATGATCAAATTTGTATAGCAATATAACTATATATAAATACATTGATAAGCAGTCAAACTTAATCTGAAGTTGTTTATTTTATTTCCTAATGTGGTGATGAATTTTTCCGATTAAAAAACTCTTTTACAAATATTTCCTTATTTAATTAATTAGGAGAGCTCTAGTCAATCAATATCTTATTATTAAGTACATTTAAATGATGTTGCAGATCAGAGAAAAAGTGACTCCCTCTTTTCTCTTCCACATTGTTCTATGAGGAGGCATAATTCCATTTGTCAGATTTTATTAAAATTAATCCTAACTGATAGATTTTGATATATAAGATCTCGAACACACTAAACTGATTCAATGAAATATGATACAAAATGCAAAAAAAAAAAAAAAGAAAAAAAAAAAGTTTGTTTTTCATTCTCTTCTTTTTTTTTTTCGTAAAACGTGTTCATCAAATTAAGTAATCTAAATGTATCATAATGAATAAACGTATTAATATAATTAGATTCTAATATTTCAATGACCTATTTAAAACATAATTATTTGCTGTGATATTTAAGAATGTGTTACGTATCCTCTTTTATCTTAAAGATATGTGCGTTGTAAAAAGAATTAATAATTTAATTTATCCACCTAGATACGAACAACTGATCAATGTTATGGTATGGATATATATCTTACATGACTTATTGCATTATATCAGAAACATAATATATGATATTTATCACAGTATATCACATTCACTATCCATCATATAATGTCCCATATACAGTCAATTGATATATTATATAAAATAACGAAAATGGATTTAATTGTGTGTTTATCCACACTCACATTGATTTATTTGAAAAATATCATCACCCATTTATGATAAACATTCAAATTAACTTGTAAGACTTATTTGTAATGTAAAACATTATATTCATGTTTGATATATTTTTAGAAAGAAAACAGAAAACGATAATAACTTTCCTAATATGTGAGTATTTTGATGGGATGTGCTGAAATAAATGTGTTTTCATACAATTCAAACATATAAATGCATTGAATAGATTTTAAGAAGCAAAGTCAAATAACATATTTGAAATTTTTTTAAAATAAAAACACATGGAATTAAAACTGCATAAGCCACAAGGAATAAGAAAGGGTTGGGAAAAGAGTAGATTGCTGATGCCCCATTTTCAAATATGAGATTTTCTAATGTTTTCTTACCTTGTTAATCTAGGTTTGTTATGAATTTTATTTTCTGGTTTCTTCTTATTATCTACATTTCATTTCTAAAAAAATATTCTAAAAAGGCGGCTTATATTTAACTTCAAAAAAGATATAGCAATGTATATTGTTGTATAAGAAATAACATTTAGAACCAAGGTATCTAACCATTCAGTTAAAAATAAAATTGTTTGCAATTATATAGCATACAATTTAGTTATTATTTTAATGAAAAAGGTTTTAAGAAATTACCATTTGAATACGCAACAATATATATTAACAATAATGATTGATCATTTAATGATGATCATATGTTTCAGTAATTATAAAGAGCAACTATATAAACTTAATTCTGTTCAAAGTAAAATAAAATTTAAAAGCATTTAAATAGTGGGGTGGTACATATTTTTAAAATTAAATTAATCTAATTCTAATTAAATTTATTTTTTTTGGTTTTATAAAAAAATAGGTTTGATAATTTTTTATTAAATCTTAAAATATATTTATCCATATATATATTTGTTATGCATAGGAATATTCTCATACCTCATTAACTAACAGATAGTACTTGTATATCTATACAACAGCTATTTTTAACTTTATTGTAAGGATTCAAATCAAAATTAATAAAACTTTCTTCACTGATAAATTTACATATTTGTATGTGCAATACGTAATAAATAAACGGTTTATAAAGTACAATAAATAAATTCTTACCATTACGTTACTATTATATTCGCTATTTTTATTTTTCGGTTAAAAATAACCCGCATTGAAATCTTGCAGAATATAAATTTTATTTTTCTTGGTAATTCATGTCAGAAAGGATTAATAACGGTCGCTTGGTTTCTAAACTGTGGAAATGACACCAAACTTTCTTTCCTTTATGTTATAAGAGTTTTACATTTTGTCTTGACGGTTTGACATCAGAATATGTTTTACCATTATTTCTTAAGTATTCGCTGATAAAGGTTATAAGAACACAGAAAAAGCCATTTTTTTTGCATACAAGCAGAAATTATAATCCCAATGATTTTGCAAATGCAGGATTTTTTTCCCATTTCTTCACTAATTATAGCATCTTTAAGTGAATCTTAAACTATTTGGAATGTATTTAAATACACAATAAAATTCGAATTATTTTGGTTTAGTTTGATACAATCGAGGATACTAAGTTATAAATAAAAATAAATCCAATGAAAGTAAAATTTGTTTTTATTTAAAACAGTTTCAAATAAAATTATTCTGAAACTTATTATAAATTCAAAGAACAGCGAATGCATTATATTTCTACAGAAAACATTTTTGCTCAATGTTACGTTTTTTGAATCTCACTCTTAACTGTTTGTTTATTTTGTAGTATTTAATTCAGCTCTGTATATATTCTATTTTTTTCTAGTGAGCTAAGATTATTTCCTGAACATGTCTTACAGAAGTAGGTTAAAAGTGGAAGGGGACTTCAATCTTCTAGTTTCGTATGTTAAGTTTCATTTGCGAGTCTTTCGTTAAAATTATTTTGCAATGAATCAGAGAAAAGCAGATTCAATCTCAAACTACAAAGGGCACAAGATGAAATAATCAATGCCCTGTAGAATCATCCTGATTCTGAGCCGCAGTCAATTCCTGAAGACGTCACAGGAGTTGGAACACCACTTTTCTAGCTTCTTCAACATCCCTCGCAAATGTTTTGATCCTCGACAGATTAAACTTTCATCAACTTCAACATACGTCAGATCTTCCGTAGCACTTGAACTTGAGCCACAGTCGTAAGGATGAAACTTGAATTAGTCCACCACTCTCCTAGTTTCCATACAATCTAAACGAGAGGACTTAGATCTTTGACATATTTAATGTTCATTAGCTCTGCTGTCCGTCGCTTATGACTCAAAGGGGTGGGGGAAGGATCAGCTAGATGAATGATCATAGTTGCGAACTCTCAGCATATTATCCCTCTAGTCATGGACTCAAGTCCTGATTCTACCAAAACCCCACCGATGTAGGTTAAATCGGTCGAGGACCATAATCATCACGTAGGGATGCTATTGAAGAAGAGTGGCGTACTAGCTCAGATGTCGACCTCATCTTTTAGCAGAAATTTAAACGTACGTGTACCTTCGACAATGGCTCTCGTGGGGCTTTTAAGTGCACCGTTAATCCTCTGATGGTAAGAAGAATCAACAATTTTCGCTGTCTTATTACGCACAGTCTTAGGATCAAATGGTCGCTGAAAGGGGTAACTGTTATTCCCTAATAACTTCTGAAAACGTCACCCTTTTCTGAGGGTGCCATAAATAGCACACTCGCATTTCGAAGGCAGTCTTTAAAGAATTATTTGAGGTTTATTACTAAATTATTTACTGCAATTGTAAGTGGTGCATTTAAACAATTCAGTAAATGATAAAAAATGTAAATATTAGTTTATAAAATATGAAATTGAAATGTCTAAATAAATACAAGCAGCTTAAACATTATGAAACACTTAATTGTTATATTTATATAAAAATCTATTTTTTTTTTGTATGTGATACACTTTAAGCATGGGATTATTCTCATATATCATCAAACTATTTCTGTAATACCTTCTACTAAATTTTACATGAAAAATAGATCAACAACAACTGATCGGTATTATTTTCAATCATTAAGCCAAACTTTCATGGTACCCGTATTGTTATCTATATGATATCAAACTAACTAAATTTTGTCCTTGTATCTTGTAACACAAACAATGAAGGATAGTTTATTTGGACGAACTCAGCTCGTCAGCGTGCTTTGTAGAAGGCTTCGCTCTGTGGGTAGGGCTTGGTTACCTTTTGGATCGAAATATTTTGGAAGAGTTGATTTCGTCTGGAAGCGTTGTGGTATGCTATTCGAGATAGCAGGCTGGGATCTTTCATAATCATCAAATGACTAAATAATAAATTAATCAGTCCGACTCGGCAAAACATTTACAGCAATACGTAACTGG
>BMAW01029918.1:12076-29994 GCA_019974015.1 Nephila pilipes | reverse complement strand
CACATTGATGTATCCCAGTTCATATATTTAATGTTTAAAACACATTGGTATATCCCAATTAATTAATTAATATGTATAAAACACATTGATGTATCAAAATTAGTGTGTTCATTGTTTAATACATTTAATGTGTGTGCGTGCCTCTTTTAGTGTATATAGTTTTTCATACCTTTGAATCGATGAGTAAGATTTTGCTTTTTGCTGAGATTAAATGTTTCCTTGCAAATAAAAAAGAAAAAATATATATTACTAATTTAATTTGCTTCAAAATCGTCTGAAATATCTTCCTTTATAAAACCTTACTTAATTTCGTGTTGCAACGGATCCTAAGTCGTTAGCATGTTTTAAAGTCTTGAAAAACTTTTTACGTTAGGCTTATGCTAATGTTTGATAATTAAGTTTCAATCCATTTGTTTATATGGATTTAGATGATATTCTAATGGTAAACAGATTTCAATAATATTTTCGTATTATACAGATAGGTATATGAAAAGTATTTGTTTTATAGCTTATTTTCAATTTAATATGACGCTTCAAGTTTTGTGATTTTAGGCTATTTTAATTTTCTCTTCTTTTATTAGTTTTGGGGATTGATGGGAGTTCCACTCAAAATTTTTAATTACGCAGTTACTGTTGGTGAAAATTGTCGAAATAAGAACGAGTGAATTGGCAAGGTTGATTTCTTACACAAATCATAAGTTAGGATTGGGATCCCAGAGAGAGCGACATTTGCTATTCTATAATAATTATTAATAAAGAATTCAGTTTTGCTTTTAATTGTCTTCAATTGGAGTTTGGTCATTATTGCTTATAAACTAATAAGATATGGCACAAGAACCAAGTAATGAAGGGCAGAACGCTAAAATTTTACATAAACTTTTAATTCATAATAGCTTAAAATCTTTTTTATTGTGAGTGATTTAAAAGTATTACAAATTTAAGTTCTGTATTGTTGTATCGAATTTTATGAAATAAATAAATTAACTGAAATTTTGGCAAAATTTCTTTTGATTGATGTCAAAAATGCTACGGAAAATAAAAGCTCTTGAATCAGAGATAGAAAAAGGGAATGCGAAGAGATTTTTCTGGAAGTTTGGAAAAGAATCAATGATTTTTATATGGAATGCTACCGAATAGAATATTAAATAGCAATCCATCATTTTCTCAATACCCAGGAAACAGCAGATTCTACATTGAATAGGCAACTCTTATCCGATTTCTTGTGCCTTTCTTTCATTTTTAGAAAAAAAAATTAACTTAGTGACAGCTTGAGCACTTTTCAAAATCAGATCTAAAATTCTGGAAAACATGCGACTGATAAAAAAAAAGGTGAAATCGTCTGTATTTCTATAGGATTATTTTTCTTCCAGATTTTTCGAGTAAGTTGTACACTTATTTTTATTTTCTTCTTTATATAAAAATGTATAGATTTCGAAACGCACTCAAAAGTACTTTCCCGAAATAATACAAAAGAAAGAGTATTTCTATAAATTTTGCTTATCTTTTTGCTTGAAGGACATCATCCAAAAAAATGAACCTAAATTGGTTTCTTACATAGATGTAAAGTGAGAGTATATAATAAAATATGTAAAATATATTTTTCTTAGAGCTTTGAAAAAGTTATGTTTTCACTCTGTAAGAAATCTCCTCTTTTATATTACGAGAAAAGTTTCAATTGTTATTTTTATTTTAAAATTCTTTTGAATTCATGGAATATAAAAAAAAGACGAAACAATTAAAGCTTACATGGAATAATTAAAATTGAGAAGTGAAAAGGTCAAAGTTTCTTTCGTTTAAAACGAATGAATTTCATGATTTCTAAGGGGAAGTTCTTATACTGACGTATAACTAACTATAATTACAATAGTTCTAAATGAAAGAAATTCTAAATTAAAAATAACTTTTATTTGATTCTTTGCATTTTTTAAAAACTTAAGTAAATTACAAACATCTTATCGCATCTGTAATTTTACGCATTCTGGTATAAATTATTTAAATATTAAAACAATTTTTTTCGCATACTAAAAACATTTTGCGCAAAACTTTTTATTCAGTAATTTTACTGACAATTAATCGAATAAAGCCATTTATGTAATTCAAAAATGAAATAATTCTTCATTTCAGAGAGTATTTTTTGCAAAAAATTATGCATAAATTTTAATTCCGTAAATTTTGGAGTCGAGATGGACTAACAAAGGAATTACACATAGCATACGATAAGATCACTCATTTTGAAGTAAATGTTCGAAATCTACGCATTTAAAATATAAATTCAATTAATCTTACATAATTAATTTTCATTAGTAAAATTTATAGAAATTTATTACAATACATTAATATATATAGTCCTACTAATCTTTCATATATAGCGTTGCATAACAAACTGTTTTATTCACCCTTTACTCGTAGTACAATTTAAACAAATTTAATCAAAATTTATCTAATTTTTTATTGATCCATTAAAACGTTTATAAAGTTCTAAGTCTATTAATATAAATACTCAACGTGTTTTTCTTCACTTAAATGTTTTTTTCAAAGATTTAAATCCTTTTTAGATTATTTATATTACCTTAAATTAAAATTCCACATAGATAGGAAGATATGTTTTATTGTAGGTATTTATGAAATGTATGTAATTTTCGAAAGAGAAAAGTATTGTACCCCTTAAATAACGCTGCGGTAACCTTTTGGACCTGGTTGTCGACTCACAATCGGTGGGTTTCGTCGTGTCATTGGTTCGTGACTTGATGTCATTTCAGATCCACCAGGGTTGATGCAATGTGAAATCTGCCGGAGCTCAAAGTCCTCCCGATTACGAGGTGTTCAAGTTTGGAGAGAAGAGGTAACCTGCTCATATATAGTCCTCGTCATTTGACCGAGGTTCAAAATTACGAGGTCCGTTGCCAATAGCCCTCGTGTTGCTTGAAATGCGCGACGTTAATAAAAACAAACCAATACTTTAACCCTTCAATATGAACGAGCCCAACTCATTATTAGAATAGCGCATCATAATGGACAATGACGAGTTCAACACGTGCTTCTGACATTTCATGGGAATTTTCCCTGTATATAAACAAAACCACAACAAAAAACGCTCTCTTTCATGCTCTTCTCTCCTCTTCTTGCTGTCTAATGATGTAGCCAACTGCGTAGTGGAAATGGTCTCTCTCCAGTACAATAAAATAATTCTGTAAAAATGTAATTGGGTTCGACTGCTTTATGAACGTAAAGATGATATTATGTTACATTTAAAGCCGGTAGGATTGATACATATATATTGGGACATATTTAATTTTTAAAAACAAACGATTGTGATACTTTTTTAAGATATTATCTGTCCAACTTATAAAGGCAGACGATTTAATTTAATGTGATACTTTTTTTTAAGATTTATCTGTTCGACTTTTAAAGGCAGACGATTTAATCTAATGTGATACTTTATTTAAGATCTTACCTATTCTACTTTTAAAAGCAGACGATTTAAACTTAAAGTAATACCTTTTTCAATTTTCTTTATTAAGATATTTTTTTTGGCAACACCAGATCATAGTTTTGATTTTAGATAATTTACTGGCAACGGATATGAAATTTGGTATTGAGTTTGGTTCCAAGAGGTAAAGACGAACGTTGAAAAAGTGGTGCTTGTGTAAAATTGTGTCTTGAATTTATGTTTGAAAAGATGTGCGCAAATAAATGTGATGTCCTGAAAACAAGTCATTTTTATTAATAGTCTTCAATACAGTACAATATATATATATATATATATATATATATATACACACGGAAAGAGAGAGAAATATAACAATTAAAAAAAATTTTATAAAGCTTTATTTCTTAAAACTTCATAAAGTTTAAAATTGCGCGTATTTATTTAGATATTTTAATTGAATATTTCAAAAACTAATATTTAACATTGTAATACTTATGATATTGAATTGCATGAAAGGGCGAGTTACAATTGTTGTAAATATTGCATTAAAATGTCGCAAATAATTTCTTAAAAATTTAATAATTTAGAAACTAATATTTGTAATATTTATCATTTACTGAATTGCTTAAAAGTGCAAGTTACAATTAATGTAAATATTACTTTAATAAACCGCAAATAATTGTTCAAAAACTACCTTTTAAAAGCGAGCGAGCTATCCGTATCACCATCAGAATCGAGTGACATTTTCGAAGCCCACAAGGGGGGGGGGACTGCTATCACTTTCAGCGACCGTTTGATCGTAGAACTAGTTGCCCGTGATAGAAGAGCGAAAATTGTTGATTCGCTTAACCGTCAAAGGGTTAAATATTGCACACTGTTATCTGCAAACATTGATGTTTTTATTCAATATCAAAAATTTCTATGCATTTTTTTAAAAAAATTCATAACTTTTATCTGCAGGATAAAGTTTGAAACAGTGTATGCATAAACTTACTATACAATCTTCAAAATAATACCTCGTTAATCTCCTAATTTCTTTCACATTTGCATTCTTATCAGATGAACATATTTTATATTCTCTGGTAGAGTTTACCTCCTTGTCTGTAGGTAGTAAATGTTTCAAAAATGAATAGCCTTTTGAACTGTTCATTTTATAAAAACTAAACGGCAAAAACTATTAGAACTGAAATTGGAGTACCCAGCATGCTCTGAGAGAAAAAAAAAGTTTTGTATTTGCATATTTCTGCTGTATAATGAAATTACAAGCATTGGGCTGCAGCTGTGTAAATAAAAATGCTGCAGTGGCGATAAAAATCGGAATTCACATCGCATTTAATCGTAAAAGCATTCACCGTGGGAGATAAGGGGACGACAAAATGTGTTTGAATTCACTGCCTCATGAGAGGTGCGTAAGATGAATCTGGGGTAAAAACATTCTAAAACGGTTTTCACATGCTTATTTTCTTTCAACTATTTTTTTCGACATTTCTGAAACATTGTTTGTAGTGCATTGACTTGAGAAGTATGTGAATCGCCCTTAGAGTATAAATTAAAGAGTAGAGAATGATATATATATATATATATATATATATATATATATATATTATAATAATATATGTATATGGAAATCGAATTTCGACTTATCGCCCAAAACGCGGCCATAGAACGTCTCACCACCAGAGAACGCTGCTACTGTCTTGGTGACATTCCGCTAGAGGAAAGAAGACGTTTGTACAGGAAGACGCCATTACCAGGTTGGAGTGGGCACACGGAGTGTCTGAGATAGATCGCCGCTGAAACCATTTTACGAAATAAGTGCACGGAGCACAACCTCACTAGAATGAACTACTTACGCTTATTGGAACAAGATACTATTTACGCTTTATTATTTCATACATAAGGGTCTGTGCATAATTGCTGTAAATAAGAATAAATAACTTCGAATAAACCGAGGTATCATCATTGTGAATACCCGGACATTACATTTATATATATATATATATATATATATATATATATATATGTTATATATATATATAATAGAAGTTTGGAAGAATATAAAAGAAGGAGAAAAGCAGTAGGATGTGAGTAATATCAACTTTAGATTCAAAGAATGTAATAGAAGAATAGTGTCAGTAATAAAATATAGAGAAAGAGATTTGAAGAGTTGAATTACGAGATTAGTCTTATGTTTACTTTGAAATTAATGTGAGATTAGTTTCGAACTCGGACTGACCTTTAAAATACAGTTTGAAAATATTGATCTCTGTTTGTCTTAGAGGACGCGTGAAGGTTTGCTACACAAACATCTTGTTATTTGATTATTCTTACAGGAAGAATCAATTGAGCCAAAGATTTAACTACTTTATCATTTGACTATTTTCTTAATAAGTGTGAGCTTTAAGCGAAATTTGTTGATCAAACACGTGCTATTAGTGAAACCAGGGTACCACAATTCAAATGTCATAATTCAAAAGTGTATTACATTATCAATATATTCAGCGAAATAACATGTTCCTTATCTTTACATTTATCTAACTAATATTTAAAAGAAAATATGTGTACTGAATTCGTCAAAGGGATGAAGAAATTATTCAGAATCTTAGATTTTAATATTTTATTTTTAAATTGCAATGAACATATGTCATTTCTACATAATTTCTCCATAGGTGTGTTTTATTCTGTCTGTTAACAAGTGATCAAAATAGCTTTGATGTAATATCCCCCGAACCAAATGATGAATATATATTTCAATAAATATAAATAATATAATCTCCTACTTCTTCGTCAGTACTTTTTTTTTTTAAAAAAAAGGTAGGTAAATTTATAACTTGCAGTAGTAGTAGTAGTATTATAAATTAAACTATAGTAGTATTATAAATTAATTGCAATATGTTTCAATCAAAATTAAAATAAAAAAAATATATAGTACATATTAAAAAAAAGAAATCTGAATATTATTTATAGTTTTGAAAAGATATCACAATATATATTGAGTAATTAATTAACTATACATTTGTAATGCTAAAATAAGGAATTTAAATTATTTTACACTTCGATTAACAATTTTAATAAGAATAGGGAACTGACGAAAATGGATTTTAGTTAAATATTAAATATACTCAAAAGAGTAAAACTCATTTAAGCACGCATTTTCTAAGAGTATAAGAAAATGAACTTCACCCACGTAAAAGAAATTAGAATTTTCAACCGAGAATATTTTTAATGAATATTGTAAAAACTTAAAAACAACAATAAATATTTTGAGTATTATTTTCTTTATAAAATATGAAGAAGCTCCACATGCTGAAATCAAATTGCTATTTTTTTTTTTTTTTACTAAAAGCGAAAGGTAATGGATTTTCTTTACATTTCATTATGAAGATACTTTCGCCCCCCCCCCTTAATTTATTTTAGTTCTATATTCTGTATATTCAAAGCATTTTAAGTGTTTATTTTAGTTCTTAAGAAATTTCTATGGCTTCAACACATTATCATTAAGCAAGAAATTCTATTACGGTTTTCGGAAATTTCAATTAAATTCAAACATTTTTAGGCAGAAATTTAATTCTTAAGTAACATGCCAAATACTTCCTTAGCTATTTGTTAGAATTTTTTTGGTCTTCATTTTCCGAACGGATGATAGATGAATAAACTTTTCTAATATCTTAGAGAGACTTCGTATAAACAGTAAGCATTTATTTCATTTAATGGCAGTTAAAATGCCTTCTACAAGAAAAATTAGCTTATTTTATGCCATGTTTGAAAATTCCTCACTTTTCTAAAATTCAAAACTATAGAAATTGTATTTTAAATTTGAAATATTTGTAGATATGTCTGTCTCTTTATGCAAAGAAAAATATTATTTATATTCATAAATAATTATATATAAGTAATTAATCATGAATAACTATATATATATATATATATATATATATAATCTTCTATTTACGTTTAGGTTCATTTTTTATCAATTCTGCTGCATTTATAACTTTGAAAACTTGAAGATTAATTCCAAATATAAAGTTCTGTTTAATTTTAATAATTGTAATTCAAAAATGAAATTGAATGTACTTTTTAAATTTTAAAATTTTACGATTCAAATTTTTTAGATTTTTAAAAATATTGCGCAGTATTTAAAAATTGTGAGAGTTTGTTATCAAAAAAACTATGTTCTCCGAGTGAGTAATAACCTCATTTTATAATGTGCAAAATATCATCACTATGAATGTTGTAAATTTGGAGGAAAGTGTACCGAAATTCTAAAACCCACAGTTTGTGAAAAACTTAAATTCTCATATTTTTCTCAATGGGATGGCGGAAGTGCTCACAACCTTAAAATTAAATTTTCGAACGTTCTATTTTATCACATTTTGTTAAATAACACATACACGGAACATACACATATACACTATCTTTTGATACCAAAATATTAAGAAAATGCACATTTTGGTGCGTTTTAGTGTCTCAGTTATTTTAACACACTGAATTAAGGATAACAAGTTAATAATGAGTCAGGCCTTCTCTGACCTTAATAACGGCTGCCACTCGACGAGACATGGGATCAACAAATTTGCAGAAGCGTTCCACTGAATGGCTTGCCAACCGATAGCTAGAACTGTTCATAATTCAGTAAGGGTCACTAGTGTTGTATAATAGGCTTTCACACCTTTCTCCAAGACATCACAAAGGCATTCAATAGGATTTAAGCCTGGACTTCTAGCTGGCAAATTCATGATAAATAAGTCAGAGGAATGCTCTTTCAACTGGGCATTATATCTCCGGTACCTATGAAAGTGCAGTATTCTTTCTGGAATACATTTCCATGTGGATGACAGTACAATATAAATGACTGTAGGCGATCTCCCAGAAATTTTATGTTTCAAATCGCTTTGAGGAATATTGGCACAGGTGCCAAAGACCCCAAAAAATTGCCAAGAGAAAACACCTCAGACCATGAGTGAGCCGCCATGAATTTGTTCAATTCCAATCTGGCATACAGGATCCATGCTTTCATTAGCCTGACTCTTGAAGTTGTCGGAATCGAGACTCATTACTTTATGCTACTCTTTTCTGGTCCTCTAGTCCAGGCAAGTGGCGCAGGCCGATAGCCTGCATTGAACACTAAAACTCTAGCTGATCTAAGCTTCCGAAGCCCATACAGTGAAGTGATCTTTGCACGGTCCGTTTACTTACTGTATGACTGGCACCCTAATTCAGCTGGGTGGTAATTTGAGCTAACGTTTGGCTTCGCTGTCTACTTACAATACGGCGGATATATCTTCCACTCATTCAAGGACAAATGTGCTTTGTAGTTTGCCTGATCATTAATTTTTTTTCCCGACTTCCGCGTATTCTCGGTCCACTCTTGACCCTGTAGACCTTGAAATTCCTAGTTCTCTGACGATTTCGGAAATTGAATGCACCATGCGTCAAGTTCTTACTATTTGTAAGCGATCGAAGGTGTCTAAATCTCAAATATCACCAAACAGTTAAAACGACTGGTTAACGTTAAGCATAAAACTAGTTATGTATTCAGACACCACAGTGCCCTCAGGAGCACATGAATGAAGCGCAGCACTACATAATTTGTAATCGCTAATTTAATGGCCCTCTAGTGTATAAAGTAGACTGAAATTTCTATGATGAAGAAACAAAAAAGTAACGTATCAGTTATTATTCTTTTTAATTTTTTAAAGATGTTGATAAATTGAACGAAAAAAGTTTTAATATATGTATTTAAAAAATTTTAGATTTTCTAAGATAAAAGTAAAATTTTTGTTTCTGTTTTTTGTTGAAATCAATACAGGTGATTTCAAATTTTTATACATTTTGTAAATTTAAAAAAAATTACATTTTTATGAACTTCAAACGAGGGAACATATATATTTTTGATGCTTCTACACATTAAATAATTTGTATAAACTACTCTTCATTGGCTAATTCCAAAAAAAAAAAAAAGATGTGATATAGAGTATTCATAAATTATTGAAGAGGTGTCTCAATGAGTTTTATGAGCTTTATTATAACTTTGTCAAAAAAAAATCTCTCCTGTAGGCTATTTTCTCATTGTTTGATTGTTCTCTGGACCTCATCGGCACTCAAAAACCTCCCTACACCCATAAAGCTCTTCAGAGAGGAGAAAAGATTAAATTCTAATTGTAGGAAATCAGGGCAATGAGAAGAGTGGTTGATATGTCCCTTCCGAATAAGTTTGAGAATTCCTTTGTTGCTTAGACTGTGTGTAAAGACGTGCGTTGTCATGCAATAAACATACACCAATCAATTACGTTCCCCAGCTTTTGTTCTGTACCATCTTCCGTCATTGTTTTTAGGAATTTTTAGTATTGCTTGGCATTAATTCTGTTTACAATGGGCAAAAATCCATTGAGGAGAATTTCTTTACACTCCTAAAAGAAAAAAACACCATTTTTGGGTTGAAACTGCGATTTTGAAAATTTTTTTAAAGCTATACATTCACGACTGCATTCGTATGTGCTTGCATGGTCCATGACACCATCCCAATAAATATTTTTTTTATTTCACTAAAATTCAGGAACTGCGCGTTTTTCTTCGCGAGAAGAATGCGGATTATGCTCCTCAACTCGCATCTGGTGGGATTCAGAATCGAGACACTCGCTTTAATACAGCACTAAAGAAAATATGTTTGACCGACTGAGACAAACAATCCCGCCTTTTACTACCTAAAATTTTATCCTGAATGAAAAGCAGCCAACTAGACGAAAACAAACTCTCTTTGTGAGCGTTAAGTCTTAATACTCTTATTTTCTGGACACCTATCGTAAATTTTGTCTCGTTTATTTTTTTCGATTTATTTTTCTTCCTCATATATAAACTAACTAATCACCCACACAGCCACAAATATTGTTTCTCGTTCCAGAAAAAATAAAATAAACTCAATACATATTTGTAGTCCAGTAAATTTTATCATATTTCCATCTACCGGAGTGTGGCCAAGGTAGCCTAGTGGTCATGGTTTCGGATTCGTGATCGGTGGTTTTCCTTCAGTTGCGGGTTCGATCCTTGGCCGCTAAAGACCCGCGGTGTAGCCGTGGCTGATGCACGTTAAATCTGTTGGGGCTCAAAGACCTCCCAATAGCGTGGTGTGGGAGAGAGGGATTCAAACTCAGGTATCGTCCTCATCATTTGACCGAGGTTCAAAATTACGATGTCTATCGCCAATTACCTTTGCATTGCTTCTAGTGCGACGTTAATAAAAACTAAATCCATCTACCAGATATTCACTAGTTCATTCTAAAACATGGTCTTGTTCATTATTATGCCCTTAATGTTTATAGTCTGTACTTCCAATTAACTAATATTCCACATAACAACACACTTCCCGTAAATATTATCCAGTGTATGAGTCAAAATTGAAATAGGGGTATAATAATGAATTTTTATTCACATGTTATTGTATTCACCTATACGTGCCAAGCATTGTAATTATAATTTCGTCTAATTTCTTTCTTTTCCTGTTCCAGATTCACAGGAATAGTTTAATGTTTCTATTAACTTTATATACATACATGTATATATATATATTATATATATATATATATATATATATTACATTGTTTCTATTAACTTTATATATATACATGTATATATATATATTAATTCTTCAACAATGTTTAGGTCATGATTATCCAATAAATTTCTTAAATACTTATATACATCACAAATATATTAAACATCTTTGCGAATCGTGATCCATTTTCAAATCCACCACACAACAATAGGTCCACAAAGTCGGCTTGTTAGTGGTCTAGCCGTGAAGAATTTATTTATTTATTTACATTTACACAGCTTACATTTTTACTCACTCTCTGGACCATTATACTTCTTTACCATACAACTTATTACCAACCAATAGTTTGCCTCCTTTTACATTTTATTACCAATCAAACAATGATTTAAATCTTTTTTCAATTTATATGGTCATGACGTATTACATTTTTTTTCATTTTGAGTATGTGATATACATCTTGAAGCTTAAAGAAAATTCCGTCTTACTGCTCACATATTTGAATCTTCATTTCTTTGATTTTTTGTAAGTAATTTTTATATTTTGATTTGTTGATAATTTTTAGAATTATAGATTTTATTTTTGTAGATTTTATCGCTGAACTTTTTTGCATCTTTTGATCATTGAACTCTTTTGTAATTTGGATTTCCCAATTCAGTCTACCAAGTCGCAAAGGGGGAAGGTTGGTACCCTTAAACTAGTTGAACCCCGCTTATTCGATCCTCAGCTCGAAATTGCTTTTTGACTTGCTAGGTTCCATATTTTCATTTATTTTTCTTTAATTTTTACATTTCTTTCTGGATTTTTGTCTTTTTAAATATTTTAAATTATTCTTTCATAAAATTTCTGTATATATATATATATATATATATATATATATATATATATATATATAACCGTAAACTTTCCGTTAATACTTTCTATTGTACCTTGAAATTTATATAGTGCAGATAACCCCAACAGATGCTCCATAAAAGGACAAAAAAAAATCACTTAAATTTTTATGCATACACTAGATATTATTGGGAAACATATGTGTGAATGTGATTATCTGCATTATCTATCTAATTACCTGCATGTTCTTAAATAAATTTAAGGACGCGAATGTTTTCAGAGGAATAAATTAATTATGTACAGTACTTCACACCAAATTTTATAGGAATTAAAGAAAAAAAAGTTTCTTTTTGTCATTTAATGGTGTACCTTATGCCATTAATGAAATTAAGCTAATTATTTGTAGAAAGTTTTATCTACATTAAAAACACAGATCCTTAAAATCGCTTAGATTCGCTAAGAGTCATACCGTTTGAAAATAAATTCTGGTAATTTCTTCTCCTATAATTAATTCCTTCGCTTCGCTTCTCTTGTCATAAATTTAACGTGTTATAAATTGTATGTAAAAAAAAAAGGATGCATTTCGAGCATTCTACAAGAGAATATTGATCTCTCACAAAAAGTGTTGACTGATTATTTAATTGGGTTTTTTTGACGTAACACTAGAAGCAACACGAGGTGTATTGGGAGATAGTTATCTCGCAATTTTGAAAATCGAAGTGACGCGGACCGCATACCTGAGATGGCACCTCCCTCTCCTAACTTCCACACCAAGCTAATGGGAGTACTATTTATGGCTTATGGGAGTCTCCACAGATCTTATGTGCTTCAGCACCTGTTATACCACGGGTCTTAAGTGGCATCGAGGCTCGAAGCCTCGAAGCGACCTTGATTACTAAGCTACCTCGGCCAATGAAATGTCTTCAAACTCTGTTAAAGAAATTTGAAATAACTTGCTAAAATGCTCTGAAGCTGTGAAATATTGTACATGTAATAAGAAGAATCCAATGTAAATTAAATTAATAAGTGTTTTCTATATTTTAGTAATTTTCAGGGTAGTGTAACCCTTTAAAAATATTCAATAATATGAAACTCATTATTTGTACTACAAATTCAAAATTACATTGAGCTTAATAATTTTTTCGAATTGAATAAATCAATTTACATTTTTATATTTAACCCATTCGCTCCCAGCGTATCAAAGGCGATACGCTCGTGTTTGCTCTCCTGTGCAGAGCATATCACGGGCGATACGCTCCATGAGTGTCTTCTACGGTCCAGCGTAACTATAGAGATACGCTCGATTAGAACGTTTTATTTGATTTTTTTAATGTTACTATTTGACATTACAATACCACGAAATCTATATAGATAGGTTATTTAGAGTATTGACCTTGGACATATAGGATTGGATTTCACTTCTGGCTACCAGGAGGGTGGTAATTGTTAAAAGCACGTGTTGCGGCGCGGCTCTTTAAACGTAATGACATGATTTAAAGAGTACACTTGTTTCGGTTTGATTTTTTCTTTCTTCCTTGCTTCTTAGAAGTTCGAAGGAGAATTTATGGCCCTTTATGGGGGTTAGGGCTTTTGGTAGCAGATGCTCTCAGCTTTTCGTTTCATTCGGTCGGTTTTTATTTGTAGCGACAGTCATGACGAAAAGAAAGTATTTATATGATAATGAGATTTACGAAGTAATGAAGGAATCAGACAGTAATATTAGCGAAAATAATCCAAATCGGTACATAGACATTAAAGTAAAAAAAAAAAAAAGACTAAGATGTGCCCTTTACTCAAAATCTTGAGAGAAGCGACAAAATATGTGTGTAAGACATGTGACATTGGACTATGCATTGATTTTTTCTTATAAATATACCATACAGCAAAATAAGATTTATCTTTTATATCTATATATTCCATATAATGGTACATCATTACACCATGAAATTTATGTAACATATGTAAATATATTTTGTATTTTCTCAAAAGTATGATTTTTTATGTATAAAATATTCAATTTTCGATTAAATCTTTTTTTTCTCTTTTGTATGTATTAAGTTTTATGCATTTTAAATAATATATGTCAACATTAAAATATTTTAATAAATAGCCGATTTTAGAGGAATTTTTTTCACGAATTAGGCTTAATATCTAAAATCGTTTGGCCACAGCGTGACACTCCGCGGTAATAAGCCGCGGGCCCAGAGAGGCACTTCCGTTTTCTCCCTCCGGTACCAAAAGTGTTAATTTTCTATGTTTTCTGATACAATTTCTCATTTTTTTTTAAAACTGAAGTATAAAATGCATAATATGAAAATATTTTTTTATCTTTAAAAAGAAAATTTTGTGAATTAAATTCACGACGATGAATTCCATGAATTTTTCAACCGATTAACACATTGAGACGACATACTTTACCTAAACTTTCTTCCATGATTTTTACCTAAATTCGGATGATAGTACAAAAACTCAACATTAAACGATGAACTATAAATGACACACGACGGCCACAAATTATATATCTCATGTACTACTAGTGGTTTATATTGTTGTAGAGGTGTGAACGCAGAACTGACTATAAAAATAATACTTTTATTCCAATAATGAATGCATTTACTGAATAATAATATTATATTTAATATCTAAATAATTGCTTAATTTATCTGCTTAAAAGATATTTTATTTGAAGAAAAAAAATTGGACCTTTTGTGGTACAAATTCTTAATTTAAATTCCTGTGTCTTATTTCACATTAGTGGGAAGATTTTAAGAAAGAAAATATGGTTTATATGATTCCAAAAGGATTCTTAATACCACCTGATGATAGAAAATATGCACACGTTTGGAAGAAAAATCTTGCATTGATTGCTGAATTTGTTTGCTTAGAAAAGTGACCAAAAAAAATAAAATTGAAAAACGTAAGCTTCAAACACACAATTGTACTTTTTGGATTCAGACTAAGTTTTTATAGTTTAGGGCATTCTTGTTTGCATATTTTGTACTTACATTAAAAAAGGGATGAAAGCATTTCTTATTTAAAAAAGAGTGTTTGATAATTGCCTGTTCTGAACAATCATAAAAACTTGTCTAAGCACAATATCCTTTCAAGTGAATATTCTAAAAGGACAAATTTTAATATGGTAAAATATAATGAAGTGTTCTAAAAAGGCTTAGTTACAGGTCTTATTTTTCGTCATACTCTATACACTCAGCTTTGAAACTTGTACTATGAGCTAGTTGTTAGTATAAAGAGGCTAGACAATTTTTTCTATAAAAAAACTTATGAATTACTTTAAAAATATTTTCCTGTAAGACACTAGTTTCGAGGAGCTTGTAGAAAAATACAATTTCCCTTTGATGGTTTTAAAGAAAATCGTAGAAGTTTCTGTTGTCTGAGTTTGGGAACGCTTATTCATTAAAGTGCCTTTAGTTTAAAATTTATTTATTATTAGGTATCACGAAGAACGTAAAATCCAGTTTAAATTTCATTTCATGATGTTTAAAGAAATGGATCGAACAAAGTTCTATTAATATCTTTGGGAAGATAAGTACAGTCTATTAAAATTACTAAGAATGTTCTGAAAGTAAGTTTCGTCATTTTTTGGAAGAACTCATTCTACACCAGACGAATAAACGCCATAAGAACAGTTACTATTTTAACGACGGAAGTTGCGTCAGTGGAGGAGGAATGAATCATACGCAGAGCGACGAAGAAAAGAGAGTAGCAGCAGACCAACGTGCCCGAGATGTGACTCATAATGGAGTCATCAATGGAAGTGCGTACTCTTATTCAGTATGAATGAACATGTGGGACTAGTGTGTCCGTTATACAAGAATGTTTATAGACCGTGTGTAATGAACAGGTGATGTCTCTTCAAATAGTTGGACGCTGGTGTTGCATGCTTAGTGAAGAAAGGCAGAGTATAGAGGATGAAAATCGAAGTGGGTGTTTTTCCATATCCACGAATGAAAACAATACTGCTAGAGTACAGGGCAGGGAGTTAGCAGAAATACGCATAACGGGTGTTACACGTGACGTCCACACTGCGTATTAGTTGAGCTCAGGTTCATCCAAAACAATGCTGACGTGGAGATAAAACAATGTTGTGAGCTAACTCCTTGCATCGTAGGGCACTGAGTTTTACGTAAGGTACTGAGTTACAAACTGATTACACTCTACAACAAATGTCTCATTGTCAATCGCGATTATATCGAAAAGTAGTGCAATGTGTGTTGCTTATGATGACATGATTTATTTATTATTTTTTTGGAACTAAAGTTTCCATGTGAAAAAAAAATGACAAAACTTACTCTCGGTAAATCCTTCATACATGCTGGAAGATTTATATGTGTATTTGGAATGCTTACCATTGTGAAAGGAATTTTTTGAACCTGAAGTGTTTATTAACTTATGATCATTCGCGAGTATAAGTTTCCAACTCCTGAAGGAGATGAAACTGTAGGGTAACCCTCCTTTAACTGCTTACCACCTTCTCACCATGCGATGAGGTTACACAAACCATTTAGAATTCTTTTCCTTGCCATGAGGCAGCGTGTCGGAACAATTAATTTCTACATGCAAATTGCATGTATTGTGCAAGCGCACTTGCGATATCAATATTTCTAACCAGCAGCTATCGGAAAAACCAGCAAAAAAAAAAAAAGGAGTTCTTGACTTGTCTTGATGATCCACGTGCTGTCATAGTTATCTGCCTACAATCCTACTTTATCAATAGAATTGTCCGTATAAATATCTTAAAATTTGTTATCTGGCCAACCCTGCTTAAACATTTCACGTTATGATTCTTTTTAAAGCCCATTTACCAACTACTGCTCTACTGGGGGCCAAGTAATGTCGAGTATGAAGCTGAACTAATGCTAAACTCTTCTTACCTATACATTACCGCCACCCAAGAACTTTAAGATCTATTTGATGTTATATTGCATTTTTGGTATTCCCAGTTGAATATTGTATAATATACACAAGTCACACATCTGGAAATGAGAAAAATATTCATTGTCATGAAAAGATAAGTGTTACAACGTAATAGAAAAAAGATCTGAAATTTAGGAAAGGTTTCACACTTTAGGCGCTAAGCGCCAAATGTGGCGGGCATACCTTGTGATTGAACTGCGGAGCAGCCCTGTGTTGGCGAGAATGCAGGGTTATTTTGACAAAAGAAGTTAGTTGCTCTTCTGTTCTACACAAGTTAGGTGACCAGCCACTCTCCCCCCTTTATCTAAAGATGTAAGTTATCAATTAATAGTATCTTTTCAATTTAAATTCCTCTGATGTATTAAGACCTGACTCCGCACTTACATAATTTAATAATGTGGATAAATTTTAAAAATAAAGTCAAGAATTAATTGTGTTTCATCGCATTGTGTGTGAGTTGTGTTTTTATGTATATTAATTTTTTGAATTTGAAAAAGTCACTCAATGACTCTACTGTTTAAAAAACGCCACTATTACGATCGGCCAACTCCGTAACAATAAGGGCCCAGCATTATTTTGAATGGATTATTTAGGTCTTGAGTTCTGAAGAATCTGGATTCTCACAAGCGGAATTAAGATTTTTTTAAAATTATTTTAATTTAACTTTAAAAAATATCACGAGGCTTTAAACCTGGTAAGTAAGAAAACATTAAAATCTCAGCTTCAGTTAATACAAAAATCTAACAAAAGAAAAAGTATAATCTTAGCAGAGAAAGTTGAGATATTAGCTACTGAAGAATTTACGAAGTTAAACCTATCTTGTTTAATAAATAATACAATATCCGAGAACATCATTATTTCTTAAAGCGGACATTGGCATTATTTTTTTTGAATATTTTTATAACTACAGGAAATGAATATAAGTTTATTGGGGAAAAAGTTGATTTAACTCCTTAACTTTAGCATATATTAATAAGAAATGCATTAAATAAGGGGGGGGAGTATTTACTGCTTCATCTTTTTACATTAGTTCAATAATAAGGTTAAATAGTAATTATTTTCTCTAACACAAAATTTTAAATTAAGCAGCTACTTTTAAATGTTTTAATGCACATGGGGAAAAAAATAATGGATTGCTCTGCCGTTTTCAGCATACGAATTCAAACTGCA
>BMAW01029914.1:0-14134 GCA_019974015.1 Nephila pilipes | reverse complement strand
GCGGAAAGAAAAGTAGATTATTTTTCGTCAATGGTGGTTTCATCAGTTCAGATTGAAAGCTGTATAATATAGGGTATTTTATTTTGTAAATTACAATCATATGCCATTTTTCATGTGGCACACATATTAACTGATCCGTTTCCATTTAAGTTATCTAGAAGCAGTATAAAGAAATTATGTCATGCATTGAACTGGAAAATTCAAATTATTTTGCCTGAATGTGTTTCTACATAAAAACATAATTTTTTTCTGAAAAACTACCTTCAAGTAGTTAAACAAATTAAAATAACTAAATACAAGAATGAACCTCATGCAATCCCTATTTTCATCATTATTTTCAGTTATTGGAGCATTTAGAACATTTTTTCCGCTTTATACTTTCTTTCGCACTTTAACAGAACTTCACAAACTATATACGAAAAGACAACAATCTTATTATTATTAATTTGTTTTTCATTTTAAAGCAGAAAGCAATATATTTTGAAGTAATGAAACGAGTTAAACAATGAAAAATGTGTTTATTTTATGCTAAACTTAAATAAAGATTTTCTTAAAATTAAAAACAATAGAAGTCATATTTTTGCATTTATTTATTCTTATAGATACATATCCGTGTATGTTAATAAAATAACAATTATTTGCATGAAAATTATACATGAGCAATTAATCATCGATATCTGCATTTACATTAACTAATTGTGTATTCATGTTTAGGTACATCTTGCATAAAATTCACGACATTTGTAACTTTATAAAATTTCAGAATATCCGTAAACGAAAAATCTTATATACTATGCATAATTATAACTACAAAATTTGAATTTAACATTTAGTTTCATATTTTTAATTTTTTAATTAAAGTTTCTCTTAATTTTCTACGAATACTGTACTATATCTAACATTTGTAAACGTTTACAAGAAAGTACGTTAACTACGTAGGAAACAACCATATTTTATAATGTTCAAAATATCAGCACCGCAGATAGAGATTTTCAGGAAATCGTAGTAGAAAAGTAGATTTTGAGGAAAGCGTTCCAGAGTCTTAAAAAACTTTTTTGAGAAGAACGCAAATATAAATATTTTATTTTATACTCTAACTCATCACATATTAGTTTATAATTTTAAAATTTAATTCTCTGATTTCTTATTTATCAAATTTTCGTAAGAAATACATCTACGGAAACAAGAAGCGAGCTCTATTATTTTACAGAAAAATCAAGATATTCAAAATTTAAATTATTTTAGCGTAATGTTATCTTAATTTAATATATTGTTTTTATTTTCTATTGATTTATTTAATATCAAACCCACTTTAGTTTCAATTCAGAGATTCTTTTACGTGAAATACATTCCGCATACTGTTTCTTTTTCTTTTGGGAGTCTATTTGTGACTTAGAACGTTTTCAAATTTTATGTAATTAGTATGATAAAAACGAGTATCTGTATTACAGTTACTTGAACTTGTGGCATTTTTTTTTAATTAAAGTATTTCATCTTAATTGAAGAAAACCTTTAAGCAAGATCTTGGAACCATATTACACCATATCGCGCAACATTTATCTAAAATCTCAAGGCAAACCAATTTCATTTTTCGAACATAAACAAGCATTCATCTAAACCACAATATTTTCTTCGACACACGATATAAGGCGTCATAAACTTTCTACCATCAAATCTTTTATAAAAGTGAACATGAGTTTAAAATCTCATTCCTCCATTTTTGGACTTAAATTATCTACATCCCATTTCTACGGCTCCCATTTCAAGAAAAAAGGGGCCGATGGGAGGAGGAGGGTCGGCGTCAAATGACCCGATAACTCAGACCACATAAAAGGCATGGCTACACATTTACTCTTATTTGGTGGATCTCATGCCTCACTAATCCTGAGGGGAAAGGGAGCAGAACCCCGCCAGATGTCTCCGAGGATTTGGATCTCGATTTATACCTGGATTGGCCTACTGCGGAAGATTTCACTCGGCCGTTTTCTTCAGAGATAAAGAACTTGTAGACGAATTTCTTTGGAAAGATTTGGGCAAAGAGATATGTTTTTGATATGAGAATTTTTTTTTCTTCTTCTCTTTCAATATTCTAGTTTTCTTGCGTTTTTGATTGGAACGAAATGTTTTGAAAAAGCTGTATTTTTTGTATTTTAAAATCTAGAAAACTTCTTGTATATGCGTAGTTAATACAAAGGTTGTTTACACATTTTTAGAATGTTTTGTAATCAAGAATTTAAAATGTAAACACTTTTGCGAACTAATTTCTTACAACAACTTGAAATCAAATGTGTTTTCCGATGTTTTCAAATTTATTAAACTTTCATAATGACGGATATAAGCAAGTTGTGAAGCAAAGGATACGTTTAACACTTTCAGAGTAGAAATATTCTTGTTCTACATTCAAACACTTTGCAAAATGAGATATATACAGATTTTAAGCAGCAAAATAAGCAACCTTATATTACTTGTAAAGGAGAATGTCGTCAATAATTACTTTTACACGGCTAGAGGACGCCAAATAAATGCCCCAAAAAGGCAGGCACTGTTCTTAAAGAGAACATTAGTAGAAGGAGAATATCCATCGTCACAAAAATTAAGTGTAAAAATGCGCAACAATAATAGACAAGATAATAAACCAAGATTTATACTTTAAAGAGCTGAAACCATGCAATGTTTGCCGCCTTTTGCAATGGCACGTGGTTGAACTTAAGACATTTAGCAGAGTCATGTATGAGAACCAATTATCAAAAGATAATTCTAAATATCTTGTCACTCCTGATGAAGGTCGGGTCTATCTGAATGATTGTAACCAAGAGAGAAAATGTTTTTATAATATTGAGGCAAGACTATAAGAACACATAGAACAATCAAAACTGCATGAAGACAAAATAACCAGTCATAGTACAAAAACTATCACTGCATACTTTATAAAAATGAAACAAGTATTGCATATATATATAAATCTTTTTGAAGTTTCACCTATGGATCTGTTGAAAATATGTATTTCTATGGATGCGCTAACCCATTAAGATTGAAGGACACAAGAAGTGGAAAAAGAATGACGAGCAATATCTCTAACAACTTTAAAAATAGCTCTTGACAATGACTCAATGGCTCAAATGACAAGGTCGACACCTGAGCTAGCATCCCCTCTCCTAACTTCCACACTCCGCCAGCGAGAGGACTTTGGGGCCCAATAAATACAAACAAAAGGTAACTGAAGTATTTTGAAACAAGACATTTAAAGAATAAGTAATAAATTCCTTTCATGAGCAATTAAATTGATCTAGCTAAAATCGAGTTATATTAAAACGAATTTATGTACATTTGGCCGTGCCTACTATAGATAAGATGCCTTTCTGCAATACATATAACAATTTTAGTGCTTAATTATTAAAAATTCGTTATGTCAATTAGTATTTTCCCTCCCAATTGTGTTATTTGCGCTTATTTTACTTTTTGTGTTCAAGCTATTACTTACTATTATAATAGTAAGGTATTTTGACTATTTTAAATTTGGACAGTATATTTTATCTATCACGATGCTGAGTTAGCTTTTTTGCACCCAGTAAGAACAACGATCAATGCTCCAGTTGAGCTAACAAAATTCCTTTTTTTAACTTTGCAATTAAATGTATTAATCTATCTGAAAAGATATTTATTTTCATTATCTGGTGTGCAATTTATTACAGTAGGGAGGTACGTCATTGCAACTGGTAGAAAAAAACAGATAATTCTTACTTATTGGATTATCTATTTACCATTTGTAAACTTAGGTGCGTTGTTTCTTCCAATTTCAAAAATAAATAAAAATTTTATTGGGTCACTAATATCGTATCCAACCAAAAACATTAAATTAATTGAAAATTTGTGAGAATATTCTTTCATTTAAAATCCAATGAAAAAATGTTTATTATTTTTTATACATATTTTTTTTGTTTTGAGAAATGAATAATATTTGATACATTCAATTTATTAAATGTTGAAATAGAATATGGGTATAGTAATTAATTCGGCTTAGCTGTTAATTTCTAACGGATTCTCATACATTGTTCTCTGCAACTAACCTTTTGGGCCTCTTTAGGATGTTTTTTGATATGAGACTTAAGTAATTCTTAATTCTTATGAGAGAATTGCAGTGGATATTAAATCATTAGATGGAAGGATTTCAGGAATCTGATTTGAGATATCGTTAATGTTATGAGTAATTGTTAAAAAGATTAAGTAGCGAATTAGATCAACACACAATATTGGTGCAAGAAGGGAAATATGGTATTATAGTATAGGATACTTAACACTGATCGAACTTAAAATTTTTAATTCAGATTGATATCCAGTTTGGGTGTTAAGTAGAAAACAGAACAAACTTCGATAAAGAACGGAATTTATTTTTTAAACTCTGTTATTCCTTTTATAAGTTCATTTTTTTCATAGCTAACCCCCTGAACATAGCGATTCACTAGGAAATTGAACACACAAAGTAAAAACTACAAACTAGGTTAACTGCTGAAAAAGTTCAGAAAAGGTTTTTTTTTTTTTTTTGTGATTTACAAGGTATTAGATACGTCAACTTTCTTCATCACCAACGTGCAATTAATGATGTATGTTACGTCGAAGAACTCTCTATGAAAAGAAATATTTTAGTTCAAAAGACTTGCCACAAAAATCCACAACGTTCTCCTTCACAAGACAATACAAGTACCCTCACACCTGGCGCAGCACAAGATATCTCACAGGACAACATTTCTAGCTTTTGTTCTAACTCTATAGTTCAGAGATAGCACCTTCGAATTACCATTACTTTTAACTAATTAAAGAAACATTGCAAAGAAAAATCTTTTAACTGAAAATGAAGTTGAATGATTTATGTGCAATTGATTCTGTACACATGTGACTTCCGTACAACGCACATGAATAAATAAAACTCCCCATATACTTGGATAGATAGCATGTAGATATTAAAAGAGGATCTATAACAGGGATATAATTTTTATCAGTAGTATTTCTGAAAAAAAATTCTAAAAAGTCTCGTTCATAATTTATCACCCTATTTAATTATATCAAACTCTAAACATAATATCCCAAAATATTTGTGCTCAGATAAAGCGTCATGGGCGTCATCCGAACTTCGGTAGTTAAGGCACTTTTAAAGGAGTAAATGTGAAGCTGATTGTCGTAAAAGCCAGATGTGGCTATGCTGCGCCAAACAAGATTTAACTGTTGCATAGAAGTGAAAAATTGGTATAAAAGACAAATTGGTTGACAAGTAGGAGGGTCGAAAATAGAAAAGGATCGCTAGGATAACCCAAGGGTACGTCACCAGTATTTACCAAGCATATTAAAATGAATCTGTTTAAGAGAGTGGATTAATATGTAATATCTTGACGTAATAATACGTTTCAAATTGGTTTTTTTTTATTTTTGGAATCATCCAAAAGAAATGAATTAACTCACTTCATTCATATAACAATGATTACTCCTGTTAATTCATTTCTCCATTCTAATGCTTTGTAATTTCTCTGCTCTAAATTGGACTCATTGTATGTTATGAAACATACACTCCTCATAAATCTATAAAAGGGGTGAATAAAAAAGTATATATGATGAAGACCGATGGCGTTGCTAAGGTAATCTGAAGTTACTATTGCGTGGACATCAGTTAAGCGACTCCAAATAGGTTTGACACAAGTTTCTAAGTTATTTTTTATCAAATTTGGATTGCTACTGCGTTGAGTGTTCGACGTCGTTTCGCTTCAAATCGTGTCCATCGATGAGAACTTGATTTATCGTCATACACTAGAAATAAAGCGATATTCCAAACAATGGTTTGCATCTTGTGAAATTGCTCCAAAGAAGGCGAAGACAAAGGAAAAGTGATGACAATGAGGTATTTTGATGAAGAAGGAGGGAAAATATTGCAATGAGTTACCCCTTCTCATTTCCCATCTCTAACATGAGTATTTTTGAACTACCCTCGATCAATTTAGAATGTGGTTCAATGTATAAGCATTAACTCGTCAGAATATACATTTTTTATCACGAAAAATAAATTATTCTTTGGCTTATGTAATTATCTCAGACTGTAATCTATCATCAAAGGATGTAATATTTTTGAGAAAGTGCTCTCACATACAAATACAATATATATTTTAAATACATAAAACTTCCATAAGTTAGATTAGCTGCTGTTACCAAGTACACTTTGCTCATTAAAACTGTCGACATTCCAAATCCTTGATGATGTTCAAAGAAGAGTATTTAGCTCATGTGTCATACTCCGCTCTTGACAATGTTTAGAGTGAAGAACACCTTTGCTATTAGCCCTTTACTTTGCTTGCTTGCCACATTAATGAGGAATTAACCTATCATCTGTATGTTATATTTTGTGTTTTTCTGCTGGTCTGTTTGAATTTTCCCGTGATGAAAATTTATAATATGAATTAATAATCAAAATAAGATTTAGAAACTATCTTTAATTTCATCATAGATGCTTTTGTAAAGTAAAAGTAATTACTTCCGTTGAAAATATAGATTAAACGTACATCAATAGAATGAATAAAATGTTAGTCAACTTTCCTTCATATTTCTAGAACCCAAGCTTTTTCTTTAATTTGCAGAACAAATTCATTTACTTGGAGAAGAACTTTAAATATTCGAGAGGTTCTTTCAATCTCATCTCTGCAGAATATTTGTAAAAGGAAAATTCACATTTAAATGATCCAAAATTCATTTCAATGCTTGAAGATAGAATGATGCGCTGGGATTTCATGGAAAAGTTGGATTTATATATTCTAAAACTTTTATGTTTCAAATTAAATTTCTTCATTCGAACTTCAGCAAATTGCATTTCAATCATACTAAAATTACTGATGTAGTAGCTTGATTATACATATTTATTTATTTTTACATTTTCATATTTAGAAATATCATGTTTGCTCTATAGTAATATTTAATAAAAGTAGTAAGATTCAAATATTACAGTATTCTTTCTATACTGGCATTTTTCGACCCTTCCAGTAATACGGGTTTCAGCTTACAAGTCATAGAAATTATATTTATGCTTACTTCAATACAGGCTAGTATGTTATTAAAATAAACAATATGTATTTTTGTTTATTTCTTCCTCGAATGTTTGAAACTTTAATTTTATGGCCAACACATAGCTTGCTGTTTAAGTATATTATTTTAGTATCGTTCAGTAATCCATTGTTTTTGACAGACTAGCGGTGTTCTTGTCAGAGGTCTGCTGCAAACCAAGGGAATACCGTGTTTTAAAATTTAATCAAACCTACAAAAACACGTAGCTGTAGATCCTATACTGTTTATAATCTCAGTTTCTGAATATAGTTTTGTGACGGCTATTACATTCAGTTTGCTTTGGGGCTATTTATGGCGCGTTGCTAAACTGACAACCGCGCATTGTTCTTGACCTTTGACTTGTGAATTTAATATAAATATTGAGAAGGAGGATAGAGGAGAGGAGAGACTAAAGCTGCTAGAGTATTTAGGAGGTGATAGAAGACTAATGAAATTGATGAGCACCGATATTAGTGCGAGAAGGTCAAGTTGATCTTTGAAGGAGAGTGGAACCTAAAACGGATCCAGTTTGCTAGGGGATTGTGTTCCTGATTTGATCAAGGTTTGGCTTTTATTAAGATAAGTATAATTTCAAAGTTATAATCCTATGTTAGGAAGCTAGATAGTAACTACTGCATTTGTAATACTAGCTGAAATTTGGATCATTTAATGGGATTAAAATAATTCATTTTGATTTTCAGCTAATCTGTGACTGATTATTTTTACGTCTCGATACTTAATTTAGTAGCGAAGTGTGTGTGGGGGTTTTGAAGTTTAATTACAAAGAAATAAAGGATGAGACTTATTTATGTTTTATTTTCAGAATTCGCTCGGAAAGGAAAAGGGCTTCAAGCTTTAGTATAAATTATGAAAACTTTGTTGATACATTTTTCAGCATAAGAGGTTATGAAAGTGCTCCAACAAAATTAAACACTTAACACCGTTTAGAAGGATCAATTTTCTAAGAAAATTACGTTAGGTCTCTTTGAGAATGCTATGTTCATGAAAGAACTGTTGTTTCTTCCAAATAACACTATCTATAACAAACGTCACAAGATAGAAATTTATATTAAATACTTTTCTGAAAATGTATCTTTTAATTTGAACTATGAAATGTTAGTACTTTTGAATTTTAGATAAGAAACTTGGTTTAATATCTCAACCAAGTTTCTATTTTTCCTAAATATTCTCCTCGCACATTTTGCTTATTTGATTTTTCCAATTCATCAATTTGCTCATTATCCCGTTTTCGCAAAAGAAACACACTTAGTTATGTTTATTGTAGGCTATTTCTAAGATTATGAAATATACATATTGTTACTTAATTAAAGTCACAATATAACAGGACATGGCTATTGACGACACATTCACAATATAAAACTGAGGTCAAATTATGAGGACAACGCCTGAGCTAGTACCCCACTCTAAGCTCCAAACTACTTATTGGGAGAATTGAGTTCTAAGCAGATTTGATTTGCATCCGGATTTGAGACATCAGACTCGATCCCATGATTCGTATGAAATGTCAGCCAAAGTCATTTGCTTAACCCTCACTTCTACCTCTTCCAAATCAGGTTTACAGAAAGTGTGAGTGTGAGAGAGAAAGTTCAATATATGTATTTGAACATCAGATCTACTTTTGCGTTTGTTTTTGATACTTATTTTAAGTCACACTTAGAAGTAACAGGACAAGGCATGATTGACGACACATATCTCAATATAGAACTGCGGTCAAATTATGAGGGCAAAGGGTAGCTAGTACACTCTAGCATACTTCCAAACTACTTTTGGGAGGACTTGGAGTCTCTACAAATTTAATTTACTTCTGGATTTAGAGACATCAGATCCCACTGAATGAAGCAACGCGTCAGCCAAAGCTCACGGTTATAACTTCACTTCTACCTCTTCCAATCAGGTTTACAGAAAGTGTGAGTGTGTATGAGTACAGAGTTCAATATATTTTTGAACACTCAGGTTCGCTTTCGGTGTTTATTGATTTAATAAATGCTAAATAATCAAAGTCACAGAAAGAATCTTCTGAACGTTTAAAGTTCATGCCTTATTCAAACGAATATTTATAAAAACGCGCATTTTAGCTTACAATTACTTAAGAAATTAATTTCATGAGAAGACAGAAAATAAATATGGGTTATAAAGAGCGCTTCCTGTACGAATTGTGAAGATCTCTACCCTCTCACTCTTAAATTGCAGCAACGACGGTCAGAATTTTCTTCAAAATTTCTTGATATTCTTCATGAAATAAAAACATTTCAAAACTCTAAATAATATATGTAAAATTTAATTTATGAATTTTTGCTAATAATAAAACCTGTGGCTATTAACCCCTTTCCGGTACGATTTAATAATGATAAATTATTTAGGGAAATAATCATTTAGTTTTATTGACAAAACATATTTCATTTTATAATTCAAAATAAAGAATAAAATATATTATTGATTTCAATAGATTTGTAATTTTTCAAGAACATTAAATAATGACAAAAATTTATATCACTCCACCTATCTTGACCTTCACCCACACAACTTTAATATATTTTGATAACTAGTCCGCAGCGTTATTCCTTTATCAAGTATATAAATTTACTGATCGATGTTCAATCTAATATTTACAAAGTGAAATCCAACTCTGTAAAAATTTGACTATGGATATATCTAATAATTATAATGGTAAACCATATGTGACATGGATCTGTGCAACAACACAAGTAAAAAGGAAATATTGCTTATTTAATACAATAGCCTCTTAACTAAATTTTTATCTTATTTAATTTTCTACGAAGAGTGTCATCATTGTATTGTATGGCATGAAACTCGATGAAACTCGAAGATCTGCTATTTTACCCTAGGTGTAAAAGAGACTACACTAAGAAAAATTGCTCATTCGACCTTGATTATGTAGCGCATCTGCTTTCCTGTTGTTCTCATTACTAATACAAAAATAATACTTGATAAAGATCATCAAACACCCAGGCTCTAAAGCATTCAATATGAGTACATAAAATAAACGCTGAAGCAATTTAATAGTCTTAGTGATTTCTTTGAGTATTCTTAAAATAAGTATATATCTAGTTTTTGTATCGGATTAGTTTATTCACGAAACATATTAAACTGCCGAATTTCAAACGATGTTTCACCTTGGTCAAATTACTTTGGCCAAGAACGAGCCAATAATATGTCAAAATTTGTTTTAAACACTTTCCTAAATGATATGTTTCATACAGGAAATAACGAAAAGGTCCTTAGCTGCAGACTTCACAGAACATATATTCAAATTCTCATGAAACATAAATACTAATGAAACGCCTTGCCATCAAAAGCCTTCGAAATATTATTCGATCAGTGCTAAGCTCAATTTGAGGTTGTGCAAACTGTGCAAAGCGGCGAAAGCCGTCATGAAATATGATTATTTATATTAATGTAAATATGTTAATAATAAAAATAAAATGTATGTGGTGGCATTAATTTGTAGCAATATATTTTCTTATTTTTCTCGAAAAACTACTACCACATATATTAAATTGATATTTTGATGGCGTAGCTAAAAGTCGATCAAGAAAGAGTTTGAAAAGTCATAGAATTTGAGTGTTGTATTTAAAAGTGTTACTTGTAATCTTACATTGAAATAGTCATTTACCTCTAAAATAACCAATAAACGAAATCTTTTACTAGCTTCATTAATAAATATTTTATAAAAGAAATAGCCAAAAATTTCTACAAAGAAAAATATCCATTTAAGTTACGTTCAGTTTTTGTTGCACTATCTGCAAATAATTCATTCAACTCATTTATCATTTTCAGTAAGATATGAATTTAATCAATCTTTTCATACATAATGTAAAATATTAGCAAAAATACTTATAAATGTTACAAAATGTTTTGTGAATCTTTATTCTCCGTAGTTTATTAGTAAATTTAAGGATTATTTATGGCTATTTATTCAGGTCTTTAATTACTCTGAATCAGTATCTGCTATGTAAAATAATTAAATTGAAATTATTTAAATAATTTTCCATTTGAATAAAATGTTCAGTTATTTGAGTATCAATCTGAAAATTTTAGTTATATTAATCACTTAATAATTGAAATTGGTTACAATAAGAAATATTAATTGAAATACGGAATAAATGAGTAATTTAATGTTATTGTTTTTCATTTTCTGATTATTTTTATAAAATATTTATTTTCAATGCAAAGTGTTTCGTCTTCAGAAAACGCATAAGACGTATAGTTGTAAGAATGTAAAACACAGCCTACACTTAAGCATGCGTCTGCTTACTTTACTGTATATTTATGCAAGAAATACTTGTACTCAATGAAATTTTGTGTTTTACTCTTAGTTAATTGATTTTATTTATCTATTTTCTCTTTGTATTAAGTTTGTGGCAAACTTCACGCAATATTTTGCTTTTGGGAAAAGTATGAAATAAATCACATGGCTCTCAATCTTCTGCTATATCAAGTTCCATTGAATTAAGATGTTGAATGATAACGTCAATTTTAGCGTTATATCTAAGAAATAAAAGTACTAAATACTTTCTGCACTTTAATCTTTTTCATGTTTTAAATGGTTTACTTCTTCGTATTTTTAAGGATATTATATGACTTCAATTATCTTATTTATAAGAACAGTTTTTAGTTTTTGTAAATTTTGGTGAAAACGATTATATAAGTTTGTTCTTATGTATTGTGGCAACTTATAAATCTTGAAGCTCATTTAACAATGAACAACTCATTTTTATTTCATTCCCAGCTTAGAAGAAGAAGTGTTCATTCGTCAATAATGGGACAAAGCACCTTTGTTGCGTCCAACTCTAATCTGTTTGAAATAAAGTTTTGTTTTGTCCAGTAAAATATTAGAAAATTTATTTTATATACAGTATTTTCATTATTATTTTGTAGTCATATATCTACTTAATCTTTAGATACATATATCTTAGTAATAAAATATTGCTGCCCAAATAGAGCATTTCTTTTCAATGCTATACTATAATAGAGGACACAGAATGATATACATGAATACAAAGGGAAAATATAGAAGCTAAGAAAGCTTCTAAAATAGCTATCGTAAAAAGTCATGAAAACGCACGATGGCCATATTTTGTTCGCAGTATAAAAACATCAACAATTTTCCTTATATATTTGTCATTCTGTGTTGTTTATTTTGATGATATGAATTTTAAATCGGATGATTACTTTAAATAAACCTGTCTTATTCAATATTATTTTTCTTTTGATTCATTTTAATTATAATTTTAATTATATGATGATCAATGCTAGCAAATGTGGGGAAATGTTTTAACTCACGATGTATTACGGAAGTGAATGGAAAATATGCAGTCTAACCATTTATTTGATGTCTTGTTATGATGAAAATAAAAATGAGCACTTACCTCAAATATATTATATTTGCTTTAAATGTAATTTATTTGTGTATTTCATCTCTGAAGCTATGTTTCATATTTTTCAATTCTAGAGACCAAACTTTTCATATCTTGAAAGTTAAAGAAATGTTAAATCTGCAAAGAAACAAACACTTTAAAAATTCTTCGTTGTAAATATACATTTGAAAGGTAACGTGCAATGTGTCTATCTAGGACTTTGAAGTGAGATACGTTTTATTTAAAAGAATATTACCTTTTCCTAAAGGTAACAAAACATTGAACGATATTGCTTTGTGGAAGAGATGAGTGCCCGGCAACGAAATTAAGTTTTTGACACCTTTTCAAATATTGATTCCAATCATCCTTCAACAGTCAGAAAATAGCAATGACGAAGCAGGGTGCTTTAAAGATGAATGTGTTTTATAAAGTGACACAGCAAATTGATCATTGATCAAACTGTAATTTTAAAATTAGGTTTCAAAATTTGTAACGGTTTGAACATGCCTTTAAAACGTTAGGTTAAATTGATACAACTGGAAAGAAATTACAATCATTCTTTCATTACAAATGGTTTTTGTAAAATTTTAAAGTATGGCCTGAAATACTTATTTATTATAACTCATCATAACGCTTTAATTTGAAGAAATGTTTCTGAAGGCTAGTAAATGGATGCAATAAAAGTAAAAATTTATCATTGTTTTAATCACTACAATGTTCACAGAACACGTTCTGTTTGGCTTGAAAACATAACTGAAATAGTTACGTGTCACTTTATTTATTTATATATATAGTATATATATATAACTCTATAGACGTAATTTATATATTTAATATATTTAAATGAAAGTCAAATTAATAGAAATTCTTCAATAAATGAAACAGCCAAATTTAAGCCCAAACTCTAAGAGCATTTATCAAATTATGAATATGCAATATTTGTTTCTATTTTCATTCTATTAACAATCAACGTACTAGTAATCTAGCTTAGAATAACCTGAGTTATCCTTTACCGACCAACTCGTCGAGAGAGACTTTGCTGACAGACACTAGTAGTTTTAGCGGGTATATCAGCGTCCACTCATTCTAGATTTCAAACAGTCCATTCACACTCTTCATTAATACGACTTTTCACTTTCAATAACTACCTGACACCACCTCAACTTCCTACATTCACTATATATTCATACACTTTTCTATCTCTATTACTACATTTCTTAGTCTGCCCAATTAGAGTGATCGCGTTTCATTTAGAGAAGAGGAATTATGTTATTTTATTCATGAAGAGTTCCCAAAGTTAGTTAAAATAATATACTGATAGCTCAATGTCACAAAATATTTCTTTTGGGTAACAATTTTTCGAATTATTAATATAGAATAGTGGAAGGAAGAAAGATAGGAAGGAGAGGATTGTTTTTGAAAGGCTTTATTTCGACAATTTCTGAAATAGTATCCTTTGTCTTCATAACTAAATATATGTTACAGAGTTGGAAGTATTTAAGGCTTGGTTAATACTTTCATTAGCATAACTAAGACGGTTTCTAGATCTACCCCTTACGTAACCTCTTGTTCAGTTCGTACAATGTATACTTTCTAGCGCAAATATCCGATATTGCTTGTTTCCTTAGCAATACGTAACTGAATCCAGCGGCTACCGA
>BMAW01029898.1:0-13467 GCA_019974015.1 Nephila pilipes | reverse complement strand
TATTAAACTTATTTTCGGTTGATCATTTGATATATTCAAAATACATAGTTGTTTCGATAAATGAATAATTCATACAGGTAGAGTAATGTATTCCTGAAAACAATGTGATCAACAAAAATATAGAACATTGAAGAAAATTGTATTTCTAGTAAAGCCTTCCTTTTGTTCCCATTCAAGAGCCATTGTTTCATTCATTTGTCATTCATGTGCTTTTGTATTTTCATTATGCATACTATATTAACACAAAGGCATGTTCCCTTTCAACCGTAAGCGGAAATATTATGAATAACGTTGAAATATGTGATGCAATAGGCTTAGTGGAATTACAATAAACTGTATTTATAAGAAGGGAGCTCTTTTGTTCCGCTGTATTTGTTTACTACATATTTATAGATTGGTTGTTTAAAATTAAAATAAAGAAATCAACAAGACGCCGTTAATTAAAATAACGTAAATAATGCGCGACGAGTTATTTTATACAAAACTTTTCTAAGTAAAGATTTAGCAACTAAAAATTGCTAACTATTTTAAAATAACTATTAAATTATTCAATTAAATAGTAGAGTTAAAGCAAACGATAAAATATGGAAGTGTAGAATAATATATCCTTTTCAGATATTAAAATTTAAATAGCATTAATTTATTAAAATGAATATACTTTAAGATAAATGTTACTATAATACTGACGTAAAAAATAAAATAAACCTTTGCTTATTAATGCATGTGTGTAATTAATTCTTAATAACAGTACTTTAATTATGCGACAACAATTCAAACTAAATCTGCGAATCACTTGGAAGAAATCAAATTAGAATTAAACATGTCTCGTGCAATTAAATTTTTAATTTGAAAAATGGTCAGGGAAGACAATTTGAGGTTATGCGAAAACCAAAGCCCTTTTGATGAGTAAAAGTACATTAATAAAAATATAACAATCAATGACTTCCTGTACCCAAATCCTCGAAATTTGGCGTAGAATTGGATAAACCTGTTCTGAGCTATTCTATAAGATGATCATAAACCAACTTCGAATGATATTTCGACAACCAGAACTTTATCATGTAATGGAAAATTTCACAGCAATAGCAATTTTTTTCTGGCATATAAAATTTACAATAGAAACTAAATAATATTTTGGGAATTAATAAAAAATGTCATTATTAAAAAACACCACAATTTAGGATTATTTTGTGTTTTCTGTAATAGGATTTGGTTAAATTACTTCATGAATTGGTTTATCATCAAAAAGGGTACTTTAATCACAAGAAAATTGTTAAATTTAATTATTGCGAGATGGTTGATATTAACTTTTTGTTTTATTATTAGTTGAATACATTAGGAAAAGGAATTAATAAGATGTCTTTATATATGAGAAAGAAAAAAAAAAGATTTGTTTTTCTTTGAGACTTGCAGAAAATTAACCTTTAAGTAGACAAGGCCCTCTGTGTGAAAATTCTTAAATTAGATATTTATATACACCATTCTTAAATTAGATATTTTTTGCACTCACAGAAAAAGTACATATTTAAGAAAATATATTTATTTTCAAACAAAAAATTATTTAAATTTTCCTTGTTTTCATAACATTTCAGTATCTTAAAGTTCCTACTACATCTGCAATTTTGGTATTTTTATTTTTTCTTAACTTTTAGAAGTCATTCTCATATTTTTAGCTTGTTTTTACTAACTTTATTTATAGTTTAACAAAAGCAGACACAATAAAACCAAACAAACGGCTATATATGGCTATCATAGTACCCGAGTTACAAACTTCTAGGAGGGGTTGGATTACCTAGAAGAGTGGATTACAAAGAAATGCTCAATCGGAAATCCTAGTGGAGAAAAACAGCTTTATATTACAATTATATACTTCGTAACGACTTACTTGTGTGAAATGGGTTTCTCGACGCTTCAGCAATAAAAACCAGATATTCAGCCTTATTAATAATCAAAAAAGAAATATGAGTGGCTCTTTCCACATTAATTCCTTCATTTGACAAAATGTTTGAGTCAATAAACGACAATGACCTTTCCATTAAATTTTGATATGGTAGATGTAACTTGGTTTAAATCAGACTTGTCCAGATTAAAAGACTTTGAGGGCTGCTTTAGAAATGCACTTTATTTTGGTATGCCGCTTTATATATATTGTGTGTGTTTAATGATTTCCTTTAAATCTTCTTGGTTTCCTAATTGTTCTCTATTTTACTACCATAGCAATGTTTTCATCGTTATTTCGTGATCCCATTTCTTTTAAATTATGCTATCACGCTATTTCCCCAAACTGCTTAGATCAGTATACCCCTGGTTCGGAACTAATGGTGAATTTCCTGATGGACCCTCAGCCTCCATGTAAATTACCTAAACATCCCAACATTTATTACCATGATATCTATATAATCTTTAACTTCCCAGGAGAAACAAACAGGGAAAATTCTTTGGAACTTCTCAGCCAATTATTAGAGTTAGTAAGCATGGGTTGCGTTCGACAATATTTCCGGGATATCTCCTTCCCTGATGTGTGAAGGTAGAATAAACTCATTACTCATCCATATTAAAAAGTTTCCTAAATGTGCTGTGCCTTAAACTGAAAATATTTTTAATTCAATACTTCCAAAGTACCGAATTAGTATTATATATATATATATGTGTGTGTGTGTGTGTGTAATAAATTCGATTTACCATCTTCTTTTTAATTTTAATACGCGTTTTAACACAAATTAAAAATCTCCCATTAACAGCTACTACTTTAACTTTATGAGTTGCGGAAAGCAAATAATCCATCTAAGTTCCATTAGAGAAATCAAGCACATTTTGCATTAAATTAAGGGATATTAAAAGTATTTGCAAGAAATATATTTTTTTAAGAAATGTCCGGAAAATACAATACAATTTGTTTGTCCTAAATTATTAGCAATCATAAGATATTAAGCTGTGAGTCTATCTGGAGCCATACGCTTCTGGAACAATTATTATGCTTCCTGTAAACAGATAAGTTGCAGCTATTTCGCACTATCTGCGCGCCACATTCCCTCCCTGTGTTGAGCAATGCTTCTCCGCTCTCATCATTGGTTTTGCTGATTAGGTAAACATTGTGTATCGCTCACTAATAATATCACTCACTCCTGCAAAACTACTCACGGGCTTCTTAAAATGAGCTCAATATTGTATTTGTGTGTATGTTTCTAAGCAAGAATAAAGAAGAAAAATTGTGCGAAAGTTGAGTCAAAGAACTGACATATTTCCGTATTAATGGGATATGATACGTATGATTCATGGTAAAATGTTCTTTGGTACTTTCATGTACCATAAAATTTCACATTTTGGTTCAGATGATCCAGCTCCACAGGCTGGAAGTTTGCTCGTGGGGGCCATATATAGCCCGTTGGTGGGCCAGGTTTAGTTTAAATGATTAAAACGAATGTATCATAAAAATAAATATGTATGTATGTGTATGCTGTAGTTAAAACTTGTTATTATTCAGTTAATTGTAGCTATAAAAGTTTTTTTCTAATAATATTTTAGTGTTTAAAACGTCCCTATGTATTAAAAATAAAATCCGAGGAAGAGCGGAATTTTTTTCCTTTACAGGCAAACGTAGCAGAAAAAAGGTTGAAAATCGCTGAAGTCGACTTCTAGAGTTTTAGTTTCTTATTTATTTATTTATTTGCTTAATCACCAGATGATTGTAAACAGCATAAATAGAGCATAATTTGCATCACACGAACAGGATATTACTTGATAAAATTTAAAATATTTCCTTATCGTTCAATGAATTCGAAACAATATAGTGATCTTTTCCCTCACATTTTATTTATTTTAAACAAAAATCACACTTTTTTAAGCATCTTCACCATACACGCCAAGCCAAAAAGTCCGATAAGAAATGTCTCAGGGTATTTTTTCCTATAGGAACTGCATTCACAATGCTGTGCACGTTCTGCTGACGTCCGTACTGAGGAACAGAACACTAGCTTTTAGAATTTTATATTGAAATGTAAACTGACAATCGGGAAGAATCTTTCATTTCGGTGTATTTTTATAAGATTCGTATACTTTTATTTATGACCCTTCGTAAACTTTATATATTTGCCTTGAAAATGTAACAAATAATTTTCTTTTCAAAATACTGTTAAAATTGTTATCGTTCTTCACCCTATTATAGATCATCATTCATTCAAGATTTTGTATTCGTTATGACAGTAGTTTGATAAATCCCGAATTCGGAATTTATTTTCCCCAACAATGATTATGTAGAAAAACGATTATTAACATGGAATTGCATAAAAAAAACCATTTTACTTCACGTGTCCTTATTGATATTAGGCTGAAGGAAAAGTTAGACTTAATTACTTGTCTCAGGTTTAGGATTTATCGTTTCCGAATAAATCGAAATTTCCTAAAGAACCCTCGCAAAATTAAAGTATTACTCATTATTTCTTTTGTTTAAAAATAAAAGGAAATTTGAATCATAAAATCTGAACTTTCAAAATTTTTTAATAAACTTACATTTTAAATATAAAACTATGTTAAATGTGCAATATGTTTTGTTGATAGTAGTCTGAAAGTTTTTAAATTTAAAAATGCAAAGTAATTTTTTAAGGTGCCCCGAAAGTGAAGCATACGACTTACAAATGTAAATGCAGCTATTGAATATTACTTAAGTACATTTATTACATAAATATAATTATTTATGAATATAAATGTAATTTTCTTAACATAAACAGATACAAAAGTATGCAGATAACTGAGTGTTGAATAGGATATCACTCGTTTTTAATTTTAAAAAGTATGGATCTTTTAAATATAGTTAGCATAAATTCAGCTCATCTTTCTGTGCTGAAAGAGACAAATAAGGTAAACAAATCTTATGAAAAATACCTTTCTAATGCTGCCAAATCTATTAAACTAAATGATTCTAGATGAGAATATAAATTATGATGAAATAGCCAATTGTTTTAATTCATTTATTCACCTGTCTCTAGAATATGAATTTCCTACAGTTCTAAATTTTAATTTAACTAAGTCTAGTAAAAATTTTCAAGTCCTCAAAATATTTTGAGTAATTATAAAATTTATGACATGGGTCCTAATGCGTTTTCTCTTTCAATCAATACTTCAGGGACAATTGACAATAAAACAAGGCAGACAATTGAAACTTTTATCAAATACTATTCATATTTATTTACATTTTTTCTCATATTTTCATAAGAGTCAAAGAAATTTTTTAAAAAGTTATAATGAAAAAGAAATAAATTAAGACATTTTTTCAAAATTAAGAAAATCTGTATTTCGCTGTTTGCAAGATTCATAAATGTATTATTGATTAAAATTTACAAAAGTGATGTTACCTAGCAAAAAAAAAAGTTCAATTTTAACGTTATATACACTTTTTGAGAAATTTAGAGTAAAAAAAAATTTTTAATACTATTATTGAAAAAAATAAGAAATTTTAAGGAAAAATCCAATTTAAATTCACATAAAAAATTTTCTGTTGATAATTTGTATATAAGTCATAAAAAATCATATAACAAATTTTATATGACTTATATCATTTGTATATAAGTCATATAAAATTTGATCTATAAGTCATACAAAATCCTTTTTTGAACATGCACATAAAACTTTACACTGATATCTTAAATAGTTTCTGAGAAATCCTGCGCGTAAGTTAGAAATTTTTGTTTTGAGAAAAATAATGTTAAAGTTGAAAAATAACAATAAAATAATTCAAATCAAAGTTTAGTTTTTTCCCGATAACTCTGCGAGTTTTCGAAATATCGTTATAATTTTGGTACCAAAATGTTCAGAACAGATGAAGCTCTAACACATATCTTTTTCAAAAGTCAAAAATTTTAAAGTTTAAGGGCCCTAAGACCTCTTAATTGAATTTGTTTGAATTGAAAATCCCTTCCAATATATGAAACGTGGCTAATACAACCTACGTTAGACTTATTTAAGAGCAATGAATAGGATTGAGGAGATAGTAAGAAAATTAATACTGAGGTTGGTAGTTTAGTGCATGATAAAGACAGTGAGTGGAAATTATCTGGTGAAGTATTTGTATTAAATTTGTTTTAATTAAGGAGCCTATGGAGTAGCTTTAGAGGAATCTGTATAGGACTTGTGACTCAAACCCTCGCCTATAAGACCTTTAAGCCCTCAAACCCGAAATGGATGCTTGCAATTGAAATCTTCATTTTATTTGAAGATTAAAATCAGATTGTTTAGGAAAATTTACTTCTGATGATATATAAGTAAAGGTTAATTACTGATTATTCATAGATTAGAATTCAATCTTGTTTTTCATCTTTGTCAAACTATTTATATGACTATGTGGACTTGTGATTCCCTAAATACGCTTAATAATGACCACACAGAGGGAAGTAAAATATAAATCATACTATTAAGGTAGGATACTTTACATAACAATTAAAGGAGCATTATAATACATACAGCATTCAAAAAGTAATAAAACGGAATTTGCTAATTTCGTTTTAATATGTGCTAAATTTTTCTATTAAGTTTTCGAAAAAATACTATCAAGAAAAAAAATACTGTCATCAAATTCCTAATGCATTTTTATTTTCATAATCAAACCATTCTAAAGTACAAAAAAAATGCCATTATCAACAACAAAAAGAAAAAAAAGACGATTAATGCACAAAAAAATGTATTAATAAATGAATAAGTAGAATCAGAGTAAACGATAAATTATTAGCACAGACAATAATATTCTGTGCGGATATTAAAATAAAAGCAGACGACAAAATATTAAATCTAATATATCTCAGTAAAGCAATATACTGAAGTTAACTAAATGTAACTATTATAATCATAATGTATGATAGTGTTAATATTTTAACCTAAGACTATGCACCCTTTATTTTGTGCCCAAGCGTTTTCTGTGTTTCATATTGACCTAAGATATTGTAATTAAATCACATTTTCATTTCAAAACATTTATTCCCTTCTGCACATGAAGTATATGTATTTAAACTCATTAAACAGTTGAGTATGAATACCAATTAAACTTTATATTCTAAATAACATCACTAAAATTCTACAAATATTTAAATATGTATCATAACAAATGTCCTAGAGTCATTTCTCTATTTCTATTTTAACTCAGTGCACAGATAATTTCAATCGACCAGAATTTTAGCATGCAAATGTAAGTGAAAGCAATCTCTGAATTCAGTAGAAGGATCGGATAGCAATAATTCGGTAGAAGTGTGAATCATTGAAACGAGTTAGAGAAACACAAAGCTGACCGAGTGAAAAGTTTTGAGGCATGTTACGGATTAAACTCGGATTCCCTCATACAGAGTCAAAGTTAGTGTCAATGATGTCTTTACTAATGACTAATTGCCTCAGGTGAATTATATACATTTACAAATTGAGCCATATCTGAGTTTAAATTGTTCATTCGAGAAATGTTTAAAATTCCTCGCGACAGTGATGCACTTACAAAGATACACCAAGAATATTTTAGGATATAGTTCAAATTATCTTACAATGTCTAGATTAAATCTAATTAATTCATGATTATAGAACGACCTATTATAATTGCTGTCTTAAGAGAAAGAAGTAATGAAATATCTATTAGCTGCAGAATATATTTGACTACCGTATGTTTCCGTATATAATCCAAGAATTTTCGGAAATTGTTATAAGCTATATTACAGCTCCGACTTATGTATGGATCCACTAGTTCTCAAAAAAACTCAGGAATTTTTCCGTCGATGAATTGCCAAAAATGCACATTTTTTTTATCGCTTTGTTTCACATATCTTAAGTTTATGAGGATATAATTTTCATTGAAATATTCAATCTTCTTTTAAAATTAATTGTTTTACTTTCGAAAATCTTTGTATTATTGGTTTGAGAAAAATCTGATGTTGAGGAAATAAGTACCCAGCTCATTGAAAAGGACCAAGAAAAGGCAATAACTGATTGGTAAAATTGTGCTAGCTTCAGACAAGGCTACCAGAGTATCTTTCTCTATCTGTCTTTTCGTGACGTCTGGAGTTCTATTTGCATTTATTTGATTGGAAACCATTCCCCCCGTAACATCTGTTTGGCCCCATTTTCGTTCTCTTGGTGACATTTTCAAATGTTAGAGGAAATTTTATTCATTTTGGCTTGTATATAGGTATCGAGAATCTTGGATAGTGTTTTTAAAAAGAAAATAGCACATCAGCTCCTTCACGGATTGGATTATATTCGAAACATTATGTTATTTTCAGTATTTTGATCGAAGATTGACTAAGAAGGATGAAACTGATTTCTCACATAAATCTCTAAGTTTCTTCAGTAAATCACGATTTAATTTTAACATGTAAGGAGAAGTAATCAGAAGACTTATTACTTTTAGCAATGGACTTCGACGAACTAAATTTGCTTCATATCCATTTAAGAGGTAAAAAAAGTAATGTAATAAGGTTTTGAAAAGATATAAACATTTTGATTAAAGAGCCTTTTTTAGATTAATAAATATCGAAGCATTTCATTTTCTGTGAAAGGTTCGAAAGATTTCTGTCGATAGTTATTAAAGTTCTATGCAAATGATAATGCACTGGGATTCAATTTGCTGAATATTCCAGAGATTTTTTTCGATAGATATTTATTTTTCGCATTTCAACAGAATATGTTCTGTATCATCAGCTCGATTACATTTATTACAAATTGCATTATCCTGCAAATTGAATTTGTATAAAAGGTCACGGGTAATGATCATTATGTTAAATATCCTGAGGCTCAGAATCTCCAATTTTCTATTTTTTTCCAATCGAATATGGTATCTGTTTTCGGGATGTTCCCCAAAATTTCAAAATATTTGCAGGAGTAATAATTCTGTTTTTTCAATCTGTTTTTGATAGTTGTTTGTATGAATGTCTTTTGAGGCTATACAGCCGATATTTACAACTAATTCCGTTACTGATATTACGATATTATCTTTTGTTTAGTCTAAAAGGTATTGAGTCTCCTGGAATCCGAAATTATAGCAATTGCGTATAATAGCAGTATTGCTAGTTGAAATTGATTGTAGCTAATCAGTGAATAACTTTAGCATATTTGATAACGAAGTTTTGAAGGACAGATGAAACTCTGTAACTATCTGATAAAAAGAGAAGTTTGTTGTTAAATTCTAGTAGAACATTTAAAGTTAATGCTTCATCTGGTAAGGTCGAGTTCATAAGATTTGTACGTCGAATTTAAATATTGGATTTTATATCAATTTTGAAGGCTGCTTCCTCATTCATGTTTTAAAAGCCAAAATAAATCTTTTTTTTTCTTATACATTAAAATAAAATATGAGGGGTTTATGGAAAGTAAAAGTACTGAAACTCTGACCCTCAAATAGAATTTTTTTAATATAACGGGATATACTGAGGTCAATACCAAATTCTGGAAGTGGATTGCATGCTTGTTCGTCTCAGTCGGTAGGAAATTCTTGATTTAGAGACGTGTTGAAATGAATATCTTGATTTTAAATTCCGTCAACAATTTCCTTCGTCGTCATTTGAGGAGCGCATTCAGGTTTCTTCTTGATTCGGAAAACACTCCAATCCTGATATATAACAAATTAAAAACTACTCACTCAATGGGATCATGACCAGTACTAGTGTGTACACGTGGTGTCGTGAGCTTACAGTATATAGAAAAAACTCAAAAGTGTTGTTTCGGTTCGAAAAATATTGACTTATGACTTTTGGGATCATAAGCAGATTCTCCTCATTGAATCTTTGTTCTGAGAGGTGTAATTAATATAAGCAGTTCTGAGAAACCTGAACTATTTACGGAGAATTATACAGAACAAAAAAAGTGTGTCGACAAAGAGAATGTGTTTGTTATGTGATAATGTATGCCTCTATATAGCCAATGTTACGGAATCTTTCTTGGACTCATTCAGTTTAGTAGCTCAATCATCCTTCTTAAATCCTTATTCTGAAATGGTCATGTTTTTTTTTTTTTTTTTTCTTTTTTTTCAACTTTTCGCTTGTTTGAAGTCGTTTATGGCTATAAAATGGTTGATACCATCTATGATACTCTGAATGCTTATAAGCAAGGGACTAATAAGAAGAAGCTCTTTTGAGGTTGGTATAAAAAGATTTAATTTTCGTCTCATAAAATGCGTTGTGAAGGCGACTATATCGAAAAAAAATTATTTATATACCTCAATGAATCTGTAAGCTTTTAAAAATATATTACCTTTTATTTTCATGTTTAAGAAATTGAATAATTTTATTTTGGGTGCAACTGGGGTAGAAAAATCTGTAAAAAAATAATTTTAAGAAACCTTTCGTATATTGCAAAATACCTTAAATGTTAGTAAATAAGGAAGCGAATTCTCAAGAGTCACATGGAACCAAGCGGTATCATAAGGGGGAAAAAACATTTTTTTTTGTCAACGTGCAGTTAATATCACTTTCTTGAGTGTAAAATATGAATTAATTTTATATCATTCAAATTTCTTTTTGTTGGTCACTAAGGAGTCGTTTGCCTATTTTTCCACCCACAGAGAAAGTCTTTAATTACCTCAATCTAATTAAATCTGTCTATAGGTATTTCAAGTATCATAAACAGTACCTACTTGTAAAAAAGTTATAACGTCGTGCATAAATGTGTTCCATAAAGATAAATCAATTTAAAAACGCTATTATTAGTGAAGTGAATACGTGTTTATGATATGCAGCTCATTCATTGATATCCATTACTTAGTTGATTTTTTATATACATTAGCGGGTGAAGTATTTCAAAAGTTGAAATTAATGTTTATTACGGTAATTAAATGTTTTTCATTTTTTCAGCCAACCCTTTATCGGGTAAAGTATCCTAAATTTTCGTCTGGGGAAAAAGTATAATAAAACTTGGTATTTTTCATTTAAAATAAAATTGAGTTTAATTGAAACAAAGAAATTGAGCATAATAATGTAGGAAAGCAGTAGATAAATGAATGTTTTTCAGAAAGTAATGAAGAAAATGAAGGTGAATGAAAAAATGAAGAACTGTTTTTTGAGAGACTTTGGGAATAATTACTTTTATTCAATTTAAGATGTTTCATACTTGCTACTCACCAAAGAAATAAGTAGTTGAGTGTTCTTGGATTTTTCAGATGAGTAAAATTACCTTAAAATATTATCTCTTGAAGATGTCAGTTTTTTTCAGTAAATATTATACTGAAAATTTCTCAGCAAAATGTGTTTTTGGAAATTTACAATGTTGCTTCATGTTTTATTTCATTACTTATAATGTGAATAAGAACTAACTTTTATGTATTGAAATGTTAATTATTTTTCTTTTCGAATATTATTTTTACAGCTTTTCAACACAAAATTGCCTGAGAACAAAGTAATAGGTCTCAGTGAATATTATCACCTCTTGGGAATTGATAAAATTCATATGTTTAAGCTCTCTAACATAATTTTCCATGCAGAAAATAGATGTAAATAATTCCTAATTTTAAGATTTCCAATATTGTAAAAACTATACAAAATAAATATAATCAGAGTGGGTTTTTTTGTTTCGTTAATGGCTTATATATTGTGTTAATAAGAAATAATGTTTTTTTTATTATATGATAATCAAAAATATTATATAAGAATAAAACGTAACAATTTTTATGTTAAATAATTTCGAAAAAAAATGAATTATTTTCAGGTTTAATGTATACGAGTTACAAATAAAAGAGAAAGAATAATAAAAAGCACTTTGTGAATAAAAATTTAAATGTGTGTAAGGAGAGATAAAATAAAAAGAACAGTAATTTGTGTTCATATATCGCACTTGTTTAACTAAATTACTATCTGCAAAGAATTAAACAACAAATCCTTCTTTTATTTGGCCACTGTCTATTAAGGCAGGAAAGGATTAGTTTTAAGAAAATTGTTTTTAAATTATATTAGAAGGAATAAAGACTTATTAATTGTATGTATGGAGAAGTGAATAAAATAAATTTACGTACTAGATTTCTATAAATCGTTGTGTTATTTTAATACGATTATTGTATAACATCCTTAAAAAAAGAACATATTATTCTTAAATAATTTTGTATTATTTTGAATAAATATCGCAATTAAAAGAGAAAATGGATAAAAAATGTTTTTCAGAATTTTTAAATTGGTTAATTATCTGGCTCACAAATGAGTATTTTGTGACTACATGCTCATAAAAGCGACATACATTTACATTTTTGAAATGAATGTAGTTAAAAGTATGCAGTTTTTTATGATGAAATTCATAAAAACGGTTCCTGTTTTGAAGAGGTAAATAAATGTGACGTGTCGTGCATCTGAAGGTGGGAATACACATTCCTGACGAGCAGCTCACGAACCTTTCTATGATACAACGCGTTCTCCAATTAAGCAGGGAATTCCCTTGACGCTCGTCGAAAATTTGACTGGAGACTAATCACCTCATGCGTAATGAGTACAGCTCGCGTGTAGTCTTTGAGATGCGTATGCATGGAGCTTAATCGTTCACGAACTCTCGGGGTTGTAATATATACGCACCTTTCCAAAAGATTTTCTCTTACGGCCCATATTACGGTATTTCTTTTAATTTGATAATTTCACGTATTCAGAAAAATGTTTTGCCCTTTAAATACTGCAAGTTCCCAATTTGATTTCTTTCGTTTCCATAAAAACATTGTATAATAGCTTTTTATGATCATGAAGAACCCAAACAAGGTCTGTAATTTCAAAGATTAAAATCTCAACAAAATGCCATCTAAAATATTTTAAATCACTTCCAATATAATGATTAGGCATTTGTTATTCTAAAAGGAAATATAAAGTTTTTTTAATCACTTTTTTTTTCAAAATTGCTTAAAATTCTCTTACTTGGTTAAGGAATAACAGTGTTTTTCTTATGTGTCATTTTTACGCTATGATAATGCATTTTATTCATAATACGAGGTGCGTTAATAAAATATGATTGATCATATTACAGATAAACTGCACATGTGCTAGAGTCGTACAACTAACACTTCCGGAAACTTGATGCCTCCTCCCTCGATTGACGAGCATCCTATGTTTGCAATCCGGTTAGTCTCAACGTGGCCTTCGTTTTCATAAGACCTGATGTATTTGTTTTGCTGGAAAAATACCGAGTGTTTTGAAAGAGCAACAAATGAGATGAAATTTCTTATGAAACTTGGAAAATACCCTTCTAAAAATATTCTTTTTCTATCCTTTTATAATTTTTGGTTATGAATGTCTGTCATATATGTAGATATTTGAGTGACTTGAACGATTTATAGATGGCTCGATAAGATGTTGAAGACGACTCACGTGCAAAATGCCCTTCCACATCACCATCGAAGAAATCGCTGAAAAAAATCAGACTGTGTGTATAAACTGGGTTCATGAAAGCCACACTGTTAATTACTATCACTACCTTGAAGTTCTCTGTAAATGAATCAGAAAAGAGTTGAGTTATGAGGAAAAAACTAACTATTGCGTT
>BMAW01029896.1:237627-264013 GCA_019974015.1 Nephila pilipes | reverse complement strand
TAAATTTACAGCAGTATGTTCATACAGATAAATTAATGTGCAGAATAAATTTTACCCAGATATTTTGGTTATTTATAAATAATGATAAAATTTTAGGTACCCTTCGTAGTTTTCATCTTGTTTAATTTTGTGGTAAGTTTCCTTTATTTATATAAGATGGAATGAAGATAATTTATATTTATATAAGATGGAATGAAATGACATATAATTTATTAAATTTTATTGTATTTCTAGAGTGCAATTTCTAAAGAAGAACAGGATGTTTATTCCAAGTGTATTTTGCTTGTGTTTATAGCTCCCAGAATAAGAGACAAGAGTTAATAAAATATGAGAAACTTTAGCAACATAGTATTAAATTAAATTGATTTAGTTGCAGTGTAGAAATTATTAAATCATTGAACGTATAAAATTTTTTCTTTCATCATGATTATGAAAAAGTGATACTCTCTATATGAAGCTATTTTCTTCAGACTATTTCCTGTTCTTAAGAAAAAAAATATTAATAAATTATAAAAATTTAGTTTTGATTTAAATCTAAAAAAATAAAAAGGAAATTTATTTAACGATTTTACAACTGCATATATAGCTCAATAATTATTTGCAAATATAAATAAAATTTTTAAGAATTCAAAAACTAATTACTTTAAAATTCTAACCCAGGTTGATTTAATGTGTTCAATACAAATATGAAATCCAGTGTATTTAATGTGATAATCTTAAAAGCCTAAATTATTTTATTATTCTAATTTTTATCAAATGGCTTACATATGAATTAGCATATTTAAATGATTATAAACACAATGAAAAACCCTAATAGTTAATTTTTTGTAAATGGTAACAAATTTATTTTAATATTTACTACCTATCGTTACACATAATTTCTTATAATTTTTTGCAACATTTGGCCGCATAAATAACATATATTCCTTATTCAATAAAAATTAAGTATAAAGAATGGTAGAGCCTCATAATTTATCGTTTGTTAACTACATTAACCATTCTCATATTTATGATTTGCTTTTTTCGTCTACCGTATTTTATTCACGATAATTTATAACAATATAGTTGACTTTTTTTTCATTTGTTTCTAAATTTTATTTCTGCATTCTTCTTTTATTAAAATTGTTCTTCCTTTTGATGTATTTTATGTGATCCGAAAGGCAAGTCATATTTTTTTGTGTGTATTTGTAATGTTTACTTTCTATGTTGTTCGAAATTTATTATTATAGGATACAAACCACTTCCTTTTTGATGCAGTGTTATGAGTTTTTGTTTTTTTATTTTATAATAATGCGTATATTTTTTACTTGTTTTTTGTAAATGCGCACTTTTTTTGAAAACCAGCATTATTTTTAACAATGCAAATGCTTACATATCTCACATGAATTATAGTTAACTGAAAATAATATTCTGTGCAAGTAATTTATCAATGCTATAGAAAGAGATCTTCTGTTCCAGATTTTGATGTATTGAGCCAAACATAGCCTTATATGCCTTAGTAGTTAGATATCTGTCAAATGACGAGTACGATGCCTAAACTGGAAGTCACATCTAACTAACCAGATCCATGCCAGTCCAATGTGATTTAGAATCCCTACAGATTTAACGCGACGGGTCTATAGTAGGATCAAGACTCGAACTGATGGCTGTATTGAAACTCCCCCCCCCCCCCTGTTTACAGTTTAATGCCATGAGAACTGGTATATATTTATATACATTGAATATACTTCTGCTATGAAATTTTTTATATGGTGGAAGTTCTTGTTACAATGGAATAAACTTAAGCTAATTGGAGGAAAAAAAATGATGTTAAAATGTATTAGGTATTTTAAATTTTTGTAATGAAACGCCACGCGGGTTTTATTAATAAAAAAAGTTTTAATTGACTTTAAAAAATCGTTCAAAAAAGTGTAATAGTATTGAATTTAGAGAGTGTTATTGTTAGATGTGAAACGATTGGTTGTTTACTAGTGTCTCACTTAGATTCAACACAAGAACTATTTGCGACAGACCTCGTAATTTTGAATCTTGGCCAAGAGTCGAGGATGATGGTGACCTTGAACTCAAATTCCCTATCTTCCCCATCATTTTAATATAAGAACTTTCAGTCCTGACTCATATATAGTCAATTAGATCCACTACACGATTGGTATTTTATGGGAAATAGGACTCAAAACTACGATTCGAAGGAAACAGCATCGGCTATGAGATCGTGAACCTGATCGCGATTGACTTTCGTGGGCCTGTGGAGATTGATTGATTTCTTGTTTACTTATGTCACGTTTAGAAGCTGCACAAAGGATATATGCGACGTTTCTCGCAATTTGAAACCTCGGGCAAGTGACAAAGAACGACACCTGAGCTGGCATCTACCTCTCCATACTTCCACACTACACACACGGGTGGTCTTGGAGACCGTGACCAGATTACCGTGCATTAACCCCGCTACACGGAGGTGGGAAGTAATATCATATTTCGAACCCACAATTCGATAGAAACAACGCCACCGCGAGTTCACGCCCATGACCACTGAGCACTCGTGACCACTGGTCACGTGAAGGAAATTGAGGTATGGTTATTGTAAGCAAATAAAATTGAATGAAACATGGACCAAAATTTGTTTTGCACCAAATTTCGTTCAATGATAACGCTATTTAAAAATGATAGCTATTCTATGACCTATTCTATGATAACTATTCTATGATTTTCTATGACCTATTCTATGATAACTATTCTATGATTTTCTATGACCTATTCTATGACAACTATTCGATGATCACTATTTAAAAATGATAACGTAATTCTACTGGTCCAGTGTCAAGTTTCGTTATCCAATGTGAGTTAAGGGCTTAAGTTTTGATTCTCATAGACCTTTGGTTTGAATTTGTTTTATCTATAGTATTTCTAGATTTTCAGGAAATCTATCTACAGATTATCTAACAGCTTAAAACCGGTCAAATGGTGAGAATGACACCTATTTTGCTGCCTCGTTCTCCTTACTTCCACATCATGGTGGGTGAAAGTTGTGATTGCTTATTAATGTCGGCTTATGGTGACGGAATTGTTAATTTTAAACCTCGGTAGTGTGACGATGATATTTGAGCTAGTACATACCTCTAGAAACTTCCTCACTACGCCAATGGGGGGAATTTCAAGTTCAACCAGATTTAACATGCCTGCTACAGAGTGGGGTTTGGGTGGTCTCAGGTTCAAACACACAATTCGATGAAAACAATAACGGCACTGTGCCTGCGATCAAGAGTACATAACAGGTGAGGATTGACACACACGAGAAATAATCCACATGATCCACATGATTTTATCCACATGATCATTTTTATGATACCAGGATGAGAATCCACTGATGGACGGTGTGAAGAAGTTCCTATTTTGCTTAGACTATTTATAACGTAACTGGATTAAAAATCTCTTGGCGTTTTTAATCTATCCTTTTCTTGAAATTGGACTTTCACAACTCTTATCTCAAGATGGATAAATTGTATAGTGATAAGATATTTTACATATCAAAGAGCAAAAGATTTATTGGAGCGTTAATAGGATTATAATTACAAATACAGTTATTTTTAGCGCTTATATATTGTATAGAAGTGAAATTACTTGATTTAAAGCCAAATCCAAAGTGGAAAGCTTACTTTTATGCTAGAAGGCTGCAGATAGTTTTTTTTATAATATAATACAATAATGATAGTCAATATTAAGCAAATCCGCATCAAGGGAATACGATCATTTTAAAATAAAAAGAATCAGTATGAAAAATGCAATAATATATCAGCGTAGTAACAAGTTGAAGTAAGCACCGTTTAGATATCTAAACAAACTAGTACAATGTTTTCTATTATTGTATTCTCATAAGAAATTCTTAAACTTAATTTACTATTCAGCATAATCATTTCTAATATTAAGGTATTTATATTCCTCAAATAGTTTCTGGATTCCTTCCACATTGAAATCTGTCGACTGATCATCTGATAATATCAGAACGGCTGTTTGACATCAGCATCGTCCTATAGTTCTGACCCTTTAAGGGATATTTTAAGTGAAGGAACAAGTTATTGTAACAAGGTGACAGATTAGAGCTATATTAAGGGACATCATGAGTAGATCTCAGATTTGAAGAGTCGCGTGGGGATGTGCTTTGTCATGGACCAAATCTATCCCTTTACTGGGCCTGCCTCGCTTCATGTTTTTGATTGAATGACAAAATTTATTTTAGGAGTTACGATATATAGAATTTAATGTCACCACGAGGCAAAAATTTCACTAACATCCCCTCCCCCTGTTCATCCCAAAACGTAGTGCTCATGATTTTGAGTGCTGTGATTGATTGCTTGAATTTCACTTTCTTAGGAGTTGTTGAACGCCGCTTTTCCTATATTTAAATATATTTTCATTCCTTTTCTTACCATGCACTTCATATATCTTCTGATAAAATGTAGGTGGCTTTCTCGCGTTTTGCATGAAGAAAACTAATCACAGCGCATACTTCACAATCGATGGCATTTTCAATTGTGTGAGCCTCTGAAATGGACATCTCGTTAATTCAGCCACTCGATCAAGGTATTGTAGAAAAATTTAAAATGTACTACGTAACGCAAATGTTTAAATATATTTCAGACTCAGTGGAAGGAAGAAATTTGACTGTTGTGGAAGCATGGAAAAAGCTTACGAATATGGCTTGTATTACTCATGCTTCTTTTGCCATCAAACAGTTGAGCCAATCGACATTAAATGCGTGTTGGAAAAAAGATTTGCCAGCATGCGTCAAAAGTGGAATTTCAAACATCAGCGTAGTACAGTAGCTGTGCGTGTTCTGAAATTATAACTCTATCAAATGCAATTGATGGCAATGTTTTTCACAACATGCATAAATCTGACATTGAAGAAATGATGCTAGAAGGCCCTTTGGATGACAACGATTTGATTGAATTTATGACAGTTCACGATTATAAAGAAGTCGATAATGACCAAGTCGAAGGTAATGTTCAACTATTAACAACTGATTTATTTCGCTCGGGCTTGAAATTTCTACAAGTATGGAACATTTTCTTATTCATAATTCTGACATAGAGAGTGCATTAAAAATTAAACGTAATCTTAAGTTTTGTGTTAAAAGATATCAAAAATTATGTAAGCAACTTGAGAAACAAACAAACAAAAAACAGCCGCTAATAACAGACTTTGTGATAACAAACAACACACAGAGGACGTTAATAACGGAAGAAATTCTTCATTTGTATCAAAGCCGATAGTTGAGCTAGACATATCTGACACATCTACTGATGATAGCATTTTTGATCCAGTTCGTTATAAACGTGCACTCTTAATATCAAGTAGCTATGAATAGTTGTTAGTTAGTAGTTTTATTACTAATTTCAATTTGAATTTTTATGTGTTGTATGTACCTACAGACTAAATTTTCACTGTACACTAATTTTAAATTTTTTTGTAATAAAAATCAATTGGTTTTGCTTCATAAATATGTAATATGGATTTCATTATTACTTTTTTGCGCGGGGTTTTGAGAAAATATTTGGAGTTTTTTCTTCTTTCACGATTTCTTAATGTTGTGGAACATATCTCCAAATTTACCATATATCGCATGAATTTTTTACACCAATTGTTTGCATGTTTTTCTGAGGAACGTATCTTCTATGTAAAAAAGGAGTTGGGTGTATTTTACACATATACCTGGGTGATTTCTTAGTAATAATTAACACTTTACGATAATTTCTCGTACATATGCCTTACAACAAGCGTACAAAACTCGCCACCTATAAGGAATATATCTGTGACAAATCCTACATAACAGAATATGACGAAAAATTTTCTAAAAATATTGATAATTTACGTTCTAATATATGTAATTACTGGTAACATACCACAGTATTCCCCAATGCACTAGTGCTTCTCGTATTAAATCGGTGAATCTTTTCCCTCACCTATAACGGCGAATATTTCAGCGAAAAACAATAAAATTTGATACCTATTACACCCAATAAGGATTTTGTAGCTTATTTGATGTGCCTACAGGAAACGTTCCACTGTCAGGGAACGAAGAAAATAAACTTCTTTAAGTTACGTTTGTAAATTGGATCAGTTGTTCATTATCTATTACACTTAATATTCAAGAAAAAATGCAGATTCTTACTACTTTTTTAATTACTTCGTGTTAGTGATTATTCATCTATTTTAAGTTTTTGAATACTGTATGCTTTTATCGAAATCATGTTGTTGAAAACTTAAATGAAATATTGCTGAAGAACTTCGATATATCAAATTAAAGTATGATTCGGAGTATTTTTACTGTGAAATATGAGATAAAATGTTTTGCTTGATATGTAATTATGCTATTAGTTTTCAAAGATTGATATATGACAGAAAGTATTACTATGAACAATATATGTGATTGTTAATTAACGTCACACTGAGTAGCAACACGAAGGCTTTTAGCAACGGACTTCGTCAATTTGAATCTCAGTCAAGCAACGAGAATGACTTCTAAGCCAGTGCCTCCCTCTCCACACTTGAACACAACATCATTGGGTGAACTTAGAGCTTCAATAGGTTTAGAGTGCATCAGCTCAGCTTGGCGACCGGCCTTCATGTACATTGAATGCCTCACTCGACGGAAGCAACATCGGCCATGAATTCATTTCCATTTCCCTTCATCTATCACAGTCATTATATGCATCAATGGAATATGAAACCTACGTAAAGATTTTGGAGAAAATATCTATTCTTATGAATCTTAGTATATTAATAAAATAGTTATATACGCTCATAATCCCAAAAACATCCCTAAAAATGAAAATAATTTGATAATAATTAGAGATCGTTTATTTTAAATTGGGGTGAGTAATTAAGAGTGTTACTGCATTTTAAAAAGAAACACATTTTAAATATATTATTTCTAGAAATGTGCTGTGTGAGTTTTTTAATGTCGCATTAAGAAGCAACTCTAGCGCTCTTGGCGATAGTTTGAAAAATGGTTAAAGGACGAGAATGACACCTGAGCTGACAACAACTCTTCCAAATTTTTAACACTCTATCAGTGGGAATACATGGGACCTCTGACATATTTAACATGCATCACTCTTGCTGAATATTGAGTTTTTTGTGACATCAGGGCTCGAACCTAAGACTCGATGGAACTACCCCGGTTCTTGTTCTTGGCCAAGAGCAGTAGGCTACCGTGGTCATATAATCTACGTAAACTCCATGATGCAAATCTCAAAGAATAGTACTCTTGCAGCGATGTTAAATTTAGAAAGGAAAAACTACCACCATAATGGCATTAGAGTAATTATTGGTCGGTTTTATTAACGTCACACTAGAAGCAACACACGTCGCGCTCTTGGCGATAGTTTGAAAAATGGTTAAATGACGAGAATGACACCTGAGCTGACAACTACTTCTCCAAACTTTAACACTCCACGAGCGGGAATTCTTGGGACCTTAACATATTTAACATGCATCACTCTCACTGAATATTGAGTTTTTCGTGATATCAGGGCTCGAACCTACGCCGGGTTCTTGTTCGTGAACAAGAGCAGTAGGCTACCGTGGCCATATAATCTACGTAAACTCTGTGATGCGAATCTAGAAGAATAGTACTTTCACTGCGATGTTAAATTTAGAGAGGAAAAGCTACCACCATAATGAGAATATAGAAATGATTGGTCGATTTTATTAACGCCACACTAGAAGCAACACGAAGGCTATTGTAGCTCGAAACTTTGATTCCGTAATATTGAGCCTTAGTCAAGTGACGAGGATGACACATGAGCTGGAACCCTTTCTCCTGACTTCTACGGAGAGGGTACGTTATATCTGTCATGGCTCAAAGCCCTCCACGCAAACGGAAGGACTTTGAGCCATGACAGATATAACGTACATCACCCTCGGCTGTACGACGGGTCTGTAGTGTCATGAAGGATCGAATCTACGACTCAACGATAGCCACGAGTTAGTGACCATGGCCTCTATACCACTGTGGTTAATATACGAATAGGGAAGACCTCCTGACATTTATTTTCTTAGAAATTCGGAAATGAGTTTGACACCCTTGCCTCATATGACCATTCCATATAAAATTTATCTTAAATGAAATGGAATTTCATAAAAATTCTCATCTATAGTTTCTTATCATGTATTCCTATTTTTAGGTCTCTAACTAAAACCATCGCGTTAGGACGAAGAAGAAGAGGAAAAAAGTTCCAGAAGCGATGATAGAGGACATAATCCGCTCTTATCCTGAATGGACTAGCCAGAGATAGAGCCTATTTTTAGGAGAGACCCGAAAATGCATCTCGCATTTCTTGGAGCCTCAGAGGCAGAGAGTACAATCAGATTTAGTTTTCTCCTGGTACATTTTCAACAGTTTCCTCCCTCCATAAAAAAGGGCGTAGGAAGCGCAACAGAGAAGAAGAAAAAGAAGATTCTTTTATTTTTTTTTATTTCTTTTATTTTTATTATATTCATCTCATTCTTCCTCCCTCTCTTTTTTCCCTTTTTCCACTTTTATTATTTTTTATTTTCCCCTGTTGCGAAGGCACCGATATCGGCTGTCGGATATTTCTTTTATTTCTCTTACTCTCTCCGACCGTTTTTCGGTTCAATCACATTTTATAGGGGCATCGCAGGGAGGTCTTTTACATCGAGAAGCACAGCTTAATCGCCTAAGTGAAGGCTTTACTCGACTCCACGCATTGCACTGAGCAGATGTAGTAAAATAAATAAATTGCATCCCTCTCGGAATGTAAAGGAATTGTTAAGTGGATCCGAATAGAATTATGCACCGAAGAACTCCTTATGCCTCGTATAACTTCGAAATAAAAGGTCCCCTTAGCTGAAAATATAAGGGTCTTCAACCTCTAAACTAGTTAGAGAGAACCTTATGCTATAAGATCAATCTAATTAAAATAATCATGGAGCAACTAACCGGAAAATTAGGAGCTTAGGAAATCTAAATTGTATCAAAGCGAGATGGGGGGTTAGAAATATATATAAATTACATCAATCGCTCATTTAATTCGAGTCTTAAATGGATTTCATCATTTGTTTAATAGTATCCTTTGAGGCAGAAAATTGTTGCGTTTTTAATGTTATCCATTCTATTCTTAAGTATTTAAAATGGTAAATTGTCGGGCTAATTTGGATAATCTGAATTATTGTTTTAGTGTTTTTCTTCGGCCGTGGTACTACAGACTTGCCGTGTAGCTTTAAATCTGATCTAGATCCCAAATGGGTGTGGTGTGGAAGTGTAGAGAGAGAGAGGTTCAAACTCATGTGCCATCCTCGTCACTTGATGGAGATTCACAATAACGAGGTTCGACGCCAATAGCTCTCATGTTGCTTCTAATTGTGACGTTGATGAGTGATCAGAATCACATGTTGTTTTTCTAATTATATCTTTGGATCTCAACAGATACAACCATAAGAAATCCTTCAGGTAAGTGTTCTATTACTTCATGCTGGACTCCAAATGTCTCTTTTTCGGGAATGATTACGAAATTGAATTGTTGAGTTACCATTGTATCAGAGGATCGTATATGATACGTTGTCAATGTTGCATCTCAAAAATTTGAGTTTTAGCCTTATGAAATGGAGGACATCGAATTAAGTATTTCATTTATTATTTTTCTCTTAAAATCGGTCTTTGAGTCGAATGACTCTTAAAAAACGAAGCATCTTCCTCAACCCTAATCAGTGTAGGCATCATGTGGAATTTAAAAGAGAGGGGCAGCTCAGGTGTTGTCCTCGTCACTTGATCGAGGTTCAAAATTCCGTCGCCAATAACCCTCATGTTGCTTCCAGATCAATGTACATAAAACCAACCGATTTTAGTTCTAGTCAAGACATGAGTCAATTTTTTATAAAAGATTAATTACTTTATCATAAGTAAACAGAGAAAACGCATTTTACATGATTGATTCGAATCGATCCGTATTCGGAATTAGTAAAAAGTATCTAAAAAATTCTTCAAGAATTAAAAATGACGCATTATGCTTTAGTGATAGCTATTCAAATGTATCATATTTGCTTAAGTTTAAATTTAACTCTTTTTTTTTTCTTCCTTAAATCTAAAAGACTTTAAAAAAGTAATTAAATTTAAAATTCATTAATAGAAGTTATTCTGTTGCACATATTATTATAATTAATTTCTACAACCAATATATTTTTTAAAATATTCTAACGCCTAGTTTAGTTTTTATTAACGTCGTACTAGAAGCAACACGAGGGCTATTGGCGACGGACCTCGTAATTTTGAACCGCGGTCAAGTGACGAGGACGACACATGAGCTGGCACCCTCCACTGCTAATATCCACACCACGCGAGGACTTTGGGCCCCGAACAGATTTAACGCGCATCAGCCCCGACTACACGGCGGGTCTTTGGCAGCCAATGATCGAACCCGCGACTGAACGAAAACAGCCGGCCATGAGTCCACGACCTTGACCACTAGGCTACCGCGGCCATATTCTAACGCCTAACAAAATAAATAAATATAATCTTACTCTAAAGCAATTCAACAAAATAAAACAAAATTATGTGATTTTTTAATTTATGAAGTCTTTTATAACAATAAAATAAATATAGATAGATTATACTTAATTTCCTGATCTATAATTAGAAACTTAACTAATAAAATTAAATTTGAAAAATAAGGAAATTCAGTTTGAATGTCTCATAATGCCGAGAAATAAACTCAATAATAATTGGATATCATTCATAGAGTCTTCTAAAATTTTAAGGAATCAATTTATGCGCTAAAATTAAATTTAGTTTCATCTTTGAAGGTGTGAAATATTTAAGGAAAATAAATTATTAATATTGAATAAACATTAATAATTTATTTCCTTTATATTAATATTAAATCTGAATAAATATAAATTATTTGCTTTATAGTTATTCATATTTAATAATCATTCGAAGAAGAAAAAATATTTTTCTTGATAAATTCAACACTTTTAGTTCTGTTTTATACACATATAGAAAGGACAATAAAATAAAAGCGTTTCGTGCAATCAATGATAGTGCAGTCTCAAAACTATCTACTGCAATGTTCAACCATTTGCAAATTTTATCTTGATTGCGATGACTAAAACATATTGAAAGAGCTCTTTTAAAATAGTATTGTGAGAAATATAAATTCCTTTTTAAGAAACAGCTTACGTATAACTTAGAATAATATTCACAACTAAAGACTATCGTTTTAAATTATATAGAAGGGGGAAAGATATGAAAAACAATATTGCAAAAACTTAAATAGCGAAATCAAATGAAGTTACAGAGAAATTATTCAACGAAAGACTCTACTGATTTTTTTTTCAAGAAAAAACATTATACCATCATTTACTATGATTAAATTTGATAGTTACTGTTAAATTGACTAAAATATGTATTCATTTGAAAAGCGAACTATTTGAGCATAAAATAAGACTAAGTAATTGTATAAAAAACTACGAACATAGAATATATAGTTTATTAATAAACAGTTACACACAGAATGTTTCATATCTTTCTTTATACCAAAAAATGTCTTTTACTATCTAAAAATATGGTTAATATATTAATGATAAAGATATAGTTTATTATCATTATTTTAATTATATCTCCTTTAATTATTTCTATTTTGGAAATTTAAAAAATGTAATAAAATGAAAACGAGGTGAAAGAGGATCTATAGATAAAATGGACTATCAGTATCGGAGCATCTAATTGTGTCGCCAGATTTGGCGGCTTGGCGACAAAATTTATCACCAAGTCTGTCGCTAATAATTGATTTTGATTGAATATTTACTAACTCTGCTCTTGGAAGCAACTCTAATGCTGATGACGATTCACCTCATATTTTTGAACTTTGGCTTAAGTGACGAGGAAGTCACCAGAGTATCTCCGCTTATATGAGGAAGTATCTCCCGCTCCAACACGCCAACGTCAGGACTTGAATTGATTGATTGACTGATTTGTTTTATTAACATTGCACTAGAAGCTACACGAGGGCTATTAGCGAAGGACCTCGTAATTTTAAACCTCAAATGAGAGAAGAGGATGACCCATGAGCTGACACCTCACTCACCTAACTTCCTCACCACACCAACAGGAACACTTCGAACTCTGACGTACTAAACATGCATCAGCCCCGCTAGACGGTTGGCCCTCAAAGACAAGACTACCGTCTAAGTCATACATATCTATTCAGCATTGTTGACTGACATGTTCTATTATTTCTGGTAAACTGTCTTTACGGCCAGTAAAGTCCTTCGGCAGAAAAGAAAATAAATTACAAGCCTTCCGTAACACTATTGACATTATACTTAATGTTCAATTCAGAAAGACGCTCAAAATAAATTATTTATTTTCGTAATATTTGTAAGCAAATAATTTTCTTATTAAATTCATGGCTAACATTATTTTCGGAAGTTGTCTTATTTATTCTAATAAGGAATATAACACTAACAGAGATCGCGCAATTTCCCAACATTTTTAAAACTGAGTTACACTAAAGGGAATGCTTGGTCAGTACGGTTTAGATATTATTAATACACTACTGGATAAAGCAGGAAATTTCAGGCTGAATTTAAATGTGATTAAAAATTGCCATTCTTGATGAAGTTTCAGATAAAATAGTAATATCTATTTACTATACAAATTTGACGAATCATTTTCACCAAATTATTTGACTTGAGTATTTTAAATTATATGGTTTAAAATATTTATAAAACTGAAACGAAAGGGAGCCATACTTAGAAATTGTGAAACTCTCAATTCTAAAATAATAGTTGAACATAACTAATTCAAATAGATGATTAGGAACATTAAAAAAATCGTTCACATTTTATAGTGTGTAATTTCTCCAAGATTCTAAAAACATAAATTTTAAAATCCCTTTAATTTATATTTCTTCTCAAAGTTCGAACGCATTTTAAATAATTTATTATTTTATTTACTATTTGCATATATAGTTATTGTAATTCAATAAGTTGGACTCCGGGTTTTTCCTTCACTAGCCATAAAGACATTCTGTAATTTGAATTGCATAACATTCCAGCGCTTTTCCAGCCAAATGATACGTAATTAAATTAATTAAATGAAGATAAGAAATGTAAGGAATTGAATTTAGGTTAGTGACAAATAAGCGAAATAGAATTGATAGGAATAAGAAGGAAGACAATTGATCACGAGGGGCTCGTTGATGCTAGAAGATAAATGAAATGAATTGCGGTAAAGCACTAAATGCTTCAAATTTTGTATTTTTTCCATTTTGCCGTAAAAATAGAGGGCCATTACTAAACAATTCACGTAATATTTTTTGAGAATGTGATACACAGAGTGTTTGAAAATTTAATTTTTTAAAATTGTAGCCATATGTACTACACCAGAGAAATAAGTATATTTTGCGATTTCATCAAAATTCGGTTTTTTGGCTTCTTGTATACTTTCCAGAAAATCTACATTAACCTCAGTGTTGATATTTTACATATTATGAAATAGGTTATTACTTGAAAAATGAACATTTTTTTTCATAGTTAATAGCTATAAATTTTAAATATTGCAAACATATGTATAAAAATTATGGAAATTTTGAAACATAAAATCTAAAATTTGCACAAATTTACTCAATTTAATGTTTAATGTAATTACATTCACTACATATCAGATGTTATGTATATAAGTACACCACTAATTTTTAATTTTATAAATAGTGTAGAATTTATACAAGCTGTACCTTAAATCAATTACATCATTTATAATTTTAATTACCAAATACTAATTATTAGTTTTTCATTAATTGTTATTTACGATTATAAATTGAGGTTTTTCTTAGCACAAATAGGTGCATAAATATAGGCAAGAGCCAAATCAGTCTATGCTGCTCCAAAAAATCGTAGCTGTGAACTCAACAGAAAAAATTTAAAAAAAAAAGTAAAAATTGACTGACAAGAACAAGGATCAAAAATAAAGGATAATCTCTAAGGTATCCCGGAAGTGCGTCACCCATGTTTACAAAGCAGTAAACTCCATAGCAAAAATATCCTTTGCGTACTTGAAGGGTATGATTTCTGCCCATGAATGGGCAAAATATCTTTAAATGTCATTGTTAAAATATAACCTTCATTGTATTGAAAAAAGAGGATTTTTCACACTAGGCAAAATGAAAGTAAATTTTGCCTTGTCAAACTCTCAGTTATATTAAAAGTAAGTAATACCATACTTAATCTTTTATTTAGTAACTAATGATAATGAAATATTTTATGCCCGAGTTAAATGTTTCAAAATTGTTTTAAGCTCTTAAAAGGAAATCTATACTTTATCATTTATTTCATTTTAAAAATAGCTAGCTAATAAAGAAATTTTATACGATGTTTTGCACAGACTTAACGAAATAAAAAAATCCTTCTTAAAATATTCTCCGTTATGGTAATAAATAACATGATTTATTTGTAGCTTAATCCTTTAGAACTTTGGTTCTCCTACTTAAACACTTAATAAGAAAATAACAAAACCAATTAAATTATGATGAAAAATTAGAAAACTTCTTGAGTATTATTAAAAACTATTCTCTCTCACTTCTTATTTGTAACTTTTTAATATTCTGGGAGATTTATTGTTCATTATCTCCATTTCGTAAATATTGCACCTGGTAATTCTGAATATATGTTTTTTAAAAGTATATATTTCATTCTTAAGAAATTGAAAAGAACATGCAATTAATGCGATTAAACCATTTAATAAAATGAAAAATACTATGAGAAAAAGTATTATTAATTTATATATTAACAATACTTTTACGAAAGTGTTATTAATAATATAAGATAAAAATATATTGTATATGTATTATAAGCTAAATTAGTAAGGCTAGATCTTTAATTATTAGAAACTATTTTATTGATTACGTTAAATAATAAAATTCAATTACTTGCAAAATAAATTATTTTTATGCGTTAGTTTTTGTGCAATTATGCTTAATTTATGGAAGATAATTAATTTAAAAGGGTTTTTCTTTGACTAGTTATTGACTTTATTGTTAAAAGTTCTTTTTTTATTAAATTTGTACCACTAATAACATGGATTTAATTTATTTTATAGGTGTTTCTATAAATTTTCAAATTATTATTTTAGAGTATTTTATAAAAATATTTTCTGTTTCAGAACTTAACATTTTTGGCGTACAAGTCAATTTCAATATTATTTTAGAAAATCAATTTCGCATAAATAAATAAAACAAGTCCAAGTTATATCAACGTATTTTATATCCAACCACCCATGTAATGTTAAATGTATACCATGAATTTATTTTTGATTAATTGATCGATACTTGTGGATAAATTGTAGCTTTCAAAAGTATGTCCGTCGCTGAACAAAATCATACTAACAAATCGAAAAAATCAACATTATAATGCTTCTAAATCTAGGTGTTCGGATGGATTTTATGAGATTTCATTTCATGCGAGATATGGCTATTAGATAACGAGGCTAACGCTGCAAGCAATTTTATTTTAATGTCATCATATTTACTTATTATTACTTTCAATATACACCCCTTCTCTATCCCTACAACGCTCCATGCGAATCTTCCATTGATTGAAGTAGAGCTGGAAAACTTGCTTTATCTGCTCCTTCAGAACGCGTGCTGCTTTCACTTTCACAGCTTCAATGGACTCATATCTTGTTCTTTTTTACTGCAGAATGCACCTTAAGAAACAGGCAGAAGTCGTATCGCGCAAGGTCCGGCGAATAAGGGGTGTAGTCTAACACTAGGATGCTGTAATTGACTAGAAACCTGACAGACAATAAGGAATAAGCTGGTGCATTGTCTTAGGTGAACCATTTGCCGTACTGGATCTTTGTCGATTCCTACGATCTTAGGAAGAGCACTGTCAGATCGAACCAGATTACCAATTTTTTCGATATTGTCTTCCATTTTTGAAGTGGGAGAGCGTGGTGGGTCCGGCGTGACTCATTTTCAACATCTTCTCGGCATTTTGAAACACTTAAACCACTCAAAACCCCGTGCACGTGATAAATATTAATTGCCATACACTTCTTTCAGTAAGTTATAAGTTTCAGCAGTGGTTCTTCTAAGTTTCATGTAAAATTTCACAACAACTCTTTGCTAATTTATCATTTTTCCAGGTGAAACAAAAGGAAATAACTCTTATGTGAATAAAAGCTACGGCTGTACGGATTTGTTTATAGAAGAGAGAGGCACTGCATTCGAAAGAGAAGGTTTCACTCTCAACAGCTGTCGGTCGCTGGTGTTTTGCGCAAGCGTACAGTTACAGCGACAGTCTAGTTGTTTAATTGATAAACCTTGTACATTGTCTAGTTAGTGAGAAGCTATATTTAAGCATATCTAAGTTATTCGTTTCTCAGTTAAGGTAATCAGACTTTTTCGATGATGAAAATGAGCATATTTTATTCCAAATTAATAAGCCTGATAATATTTTAAATTAAATGTATTAAAAATCAAATTTTTACTTTGAGATATTAATACTCTTATGTATCTGGTGATGCAAAGAAATTGGTATTTATACATATACTAGCGGATACCCGCCCGCTTTGCTGGGCACACGATAATATTATATTTTGGAACCTATACATAAAATATCAAGAAAATTGGAGCATTGAAACGACCTTTGTGTTCTCTAGATGGTTTCTTATCGGCATTAATTATAACCTAGAACTCCTTTTGGTCTTTAGGAACTGAATCAACAGCAGCTTTGAAATCGTGAATATACCTGTTATGTTCATGTAGCTCCTTTTGTAATTGTCTAATTCTGGCTTAACACCTGGGAAAATACCACAATGAATGTTTCTTTTACATTCATCATCACAGAGAAAGTAAAACTGAAGAAAAGAAGGTTGTTGAGGAGGCTCAGCCAATAGGCTACCTATCCTGTGGTATACCTGGCCCTGAACTTTAAATGTTGGCATAAAATTTCCTTCCTTCAATTCTTTTGCTCCGAATGACGTCATCTGAAAACATCCATTATACTTGCGAATTGTAGAAAGAAAATGTTCTGAAAGCTGATCCTTATGGCTAAGAAGAATATTCAAAGGTTCAGGGAAGGATCTAATAACAGGAAGCAGGACTTGACCACCACTCCAGCACATTCCTGGAGGTTCTTCGATCCTTTTAAAGCACGGCACCTCGAACAGGGCAAACGTTTTCCGATACTGACAATTTTATCATTTGAATAGTCAATATATATTTCATATTTAAAACCAGACAAATTTTTGGAAGTCCATGGCGCTAAATTAACTTTTGATCTTTTATCATAGTATTTAATTACAGCTGCCTGATTCACGTGGGGGGTATTAGAAAAGTATTTTCTTACGCTCTATGTACTTCAGGATGGCTTTTAGTATATTTTGAAGCAGCTTCTCTATGTTCTTCAGGATGACTTTGAATATATTTTGTAGCAGCTGGTCTTACTTGTTTATATCTAATTGAATTTGTGAATCTTTTTCTTCATTTCTTTTACCTTTATTTAGTTGAAGAGATATTACATCATTAATAATTGATTCCCTTGAACTTGAAAAATCAATGTTAGATATTGATTGAGTCTTTGAAACTAACACAGACACATTTCTTGAGGCTGAAACATTAAAGATGACACATTTTCTTCATTTTGTTTCACACTATCATAACCAGGATTAACTTTACTTCTATTTGTTAATCCAACTATTTAAATAAAACATCAAAATGACAACTATTACAGTTTCCCGTAAAACGTAATATTTTTTCCCCCTGAATTGTTTCCCCAACAGAAGCTATAAGGCAGCCACCTTGATAAACTTCGAACTGATAGGGAAATAGCTCTACCGCCGCCATAATTTAGCAAATAGATCCATACGTGTTTGGTTTACACATTTCGGTAAAATCTAAATCGTTAGTATTATAAGGGGGGGGCCAGATAACATTTGAGTGTAGCATTTAAACCGATCCCAGTTGTCAAACACGTGAGAAACAATAATATTTCTCATTTTATACGCCATCGATATGTCACCGAACACCAGCAAAGACAGAGACGAAAATAAACATGCTCCGTCGCCAAGAATTTTAAAAACTTTGAAAGGAGTAGGTATTCCATCGATCCAAATATATTCAACATTCATTATTAAGAACTATAACTGAAAAGTAAATATGAAAAATCAATTTTTATTAACCTACAATGAAATACTTTTCAAGTTAAAAAATATAACCGAAATTAACTTTTTTAAATCAAATTATTTTAAAATTCAACAAAAAATACTAACAAAAAAAGGAAGTATAATAAAAAATTTTAGCAAAAAGTCACCCGTATTACGTGATCCTTTTTGCAAAAGGATAACTCTTACGGTAGCAGCATATCTGGAACTGCAATTGAATAGACAGAATAGCTCTTAAAAATCATAGCATTAAAAATAATTCTGTATTCTGATAACAATAAAATATCCAGCCATTTTAAAAAATGAAAAATGTTTATTTCCTAGAAAACAAAAACTAAAAATTACCAAAATACAGAAACAAAACTTTTGCATGATATTTACATTAGGTTACAATTAATGCATACATCAAAATAAATATTTTGATAGCTACTTATTTTTTGTATTAATGACATGAATAACATACCGTTATTATTCATTTGTTAAAAGCCAACTTCAATAACTTGGTTAGATTGCGTTTAGATTTACAAATGTAGTTTATCAATCATTATTAATAATAAAATACTTTTCTCATAAATTTAAAACTTACGCCTAGGTTCCACAACAATAAAAATTATCGTTTGTTCAGCAAAACCGAAATCAGCTGGCGAGCGAAATCAGCTGGGGTTACCATAGTATAGCTTTTTAAAATTCACAATGCAAGGTCATTGAAATGCTTCTACTTGGCGGTGGAAGATATTTGGTGATATTTTGCAAAAAAGAGCTTCTTCTCCAAAATCTTGCCAATCATCCATCAGCGCTTCAGTATTAAATTATTTGGTATTTTTCCATTTCGCACGCGCAAATCTTGCAAGTAAACTTAATTGGTAGCGATACACAGTATACATTTAAAAAAATATATTCCGTTTGGCGTTGGTCATGTAATTTTTGGCGATAAAGTCGCCCAAATGACATAACTGATGGGTAAGAAAAGATTAACCGATGATAACTACATTTTGGTTAAGAATTCCATAAAATCCGTTCTTAGTGAGCGTCTACATTGCAAAATGAGCAACTGTACCAAATTTCAAGTCAATCGGTTGTATAGTTTTAGAGTAATCGTGATGAGTCAGTCAGTGGTATTTCGCTTATATATATATAGATAAATAAGCATGTATGAGCTAAATTTACCTTCTTTAATCATGAACTTGTTTTAGGTACATTTTGCATGAATCATCCTCGATATTTACAGCTTTAAAATTTTTCAGAGAGTACATTAATACAGCACATTCTTCATGAATATAATTATAATTTCAAAAATAAGAATTTGATTAAAATTTTAATTTTACTGTTCGAATTTCCTTGTTTTTTTTTTTTTTTTTTTTTTTTTGGCAATTCTCGCAAGCTCCTAACGAACAATATGTTTTTCAGGTCATGGGTTCAAGTCCTGATACCACTAAGAGATTAAAATACATTACATTGTAGAAGTTCTAAGTCCTCCCAATGGCTGGATGTGAAAGTTTAGAGAAGGGGTGCTCGTGTTTCATTCGCATTACTTGATCGATATTCAAAATTAAGAGGTCCGTCGCCAGTAGCTCTGGTGCTGCTTCTAAGTGCACCGTTATTAAGCAATCAGTCAACTCTTTGGTTTTTTTTTTCAAATACCTTGTTATACCTAAAACTTATATGGGTATATATGAATAAAATATGTGCATTATGATAATATTTCCTACACCTTATAATGTGGAAAATATTAGCACTATAGGTGAAGTAGATTTTGAGAAAAATGTACTAGAATCCTAGAAAAACTTTTTGAAAAATACTCAAATAAAATTATTTTTCTCTATGTCCTGACAAAGTTATTTCCAATTTTTAAATTCAATTCTTAAGGAGTTCTATTTATAAAATTCTCATAAGTCATAAACAAATGGACTCAGCAGAGTACACACTACTTTTTAATAACAAAAGGCATTTATTTTTCATTAATTTTCTGCTTATTACATTAATATTCATACCATCGTATGCATATGAAACTGACCTTCAATCACTAAATCTGTAGCTTACTAAGACATGTGGAAAAATAATTTATTCCTATATTTTGTTCGTTTCTGGATAAAACGAAACCTAATAGATTTCCCCAAGATAAGACGTACATCTTTTTCTCCTGTAATAAATTATTTTCAAAAAAGAAAAAAAGATTTTAATTACTAACCTTAGTAAAAAATTATTATTTTATATGTGGCGTAAAATTATTGGAATTCGTTTGAGAAGAAATGATACTTTTATATAAATAAATAGGTTATATAATATGACATTACATTCAACATTGCCAAATGATTTGCAATTAATCATTAGTTAAATTTTCATGTATGATTTCTATCTATATTGCATAAGAAGGCGATAAATCACTTATAAAAGTTTTCTTATCGAAATTCTAAAGATGAAAAGGAACATTTTTTTAATCAATATTTGTGTTTGATCTTTAATTTTTCTTTAAAACTACTAACGTAAAAATTAAAATTATTTAAGGGAAGTAAACTTTCGCTTTCTCAAAAATACTACTTCAAATATTACTTCCAGAAGGAAATTACACATATCATTTAAGCTTCAAATTAGTTTCGCTTTCATACTATTATCGTGAGCTTTAATTTAATAATTTATGTACTCTAAGTTGGTAGCATGCTATTTTAAGTCTGTTGCTAAAGTTGACACTTTTTTCAATAATCTAAGCATAATAATTATTAGAAGTATCATTAAAGTATTACGTACACAATTAAAATGTACTTCCCTACCTTAGTCAATCATATTATCCAGATAATTTGAAATAAAAACACATCTAGACATTATGATAAGCATCCCTTGAAATATATTATTCAGATGAAAAATACATATAAATCTTAACCTGAAAATTATTCCCCGTTTCATAATATTATCGTCTGCTTTAATTTAGTAGTTTATATTCTCTAATTTATCTTGTTTGTAATATTATTCTTTATTGAAGGATTATGTGAATTCTTTATGAAGGATTATTATTAAATTAGGTTGCTAAATTTGATATCTTGTAATAATCTAAATACAAACATTGCTCTAAGCATTATTAAAGTATTTTACGTACAAATGAAATATACTTGACTTTCTCATCCAATTGATTTTATTCCGAGAAGATATGATCAAAAAAATCTGCGCATTCCTAGAAATATTTCCTTGAAGTACCATTTCCCAGAAGGAAATTACAGGTATTACTTGACATCAATATCTCGATTTCTCTTACTATATATGGATTTTGGCTTTTTCTCTCATCTCGGGTTTCAAGATGTGGAGAAAGAGATGACCGCGAGACTCAATAACCTCGAGTCACGTGAGAATGCCTGTCCACTCTTGACTGTAACCGGAAATTTCGTCCACCTGCCCTTGCGCGCCGGAAGAACGTACACTTCCTGAATTTGGTTTGCCACCCCAGCAGGAGATCCGAGAGAAGACCGAGAACCATACCAAAGTTTCCAAGTCAATTAATAAGGGTTCTATTTCAATGCTTTAATTTTATTCCTATATATCTTACTAACACAATCCTGGAACAGTATATTTTATGTCTGGAAAATTACGTTTTGAGCTGTTGCATCACGCAGAGGTTAAAAGGGTATTTGAATCAATAGTTACCAATCACAAAACAACATGTTCGAAACGATAAATCAAACTACCTAAAATCTTGAGAGAAAATATATGTCTTGCATAGTATACATATAAAGAAACTCAAGGACACAATAATACATGAACAACACTTTAGCGTATGCAGTGTCAATGCAAAGGAATTGATAAAATTAATTAATAAAAGTGCAAGTTTCAATATCATATTTTTTACCATAATGAAAAGGAAATTAATCAGGTGTGGGATTTGTGTGTGAATGTATATCTGGGACATTCAAATCTCGAATGTGGGAACAATTAGAATATAAAGTATTTAGTTCTTTCAAGATTTGGATACTGTTTTCTGCTAAATTGATTGATTTGTTTAAATTGTATTAACTTCGCACTAGACGCAACATGGGGGTTATTGGTAACTTACCCCGTAATTTTAAACCTTGGTGAAGTGATGAAGAACGACACTAGAGTTGATACTTATCTCTCTAAACTTCCCCACAAGACCAACAGTACTACTTGGGGACCTTGTCCATATTTAACGTGAATCAGCCCCGATAAACCATAAATCTTAAGGAGTATCAGAACTCGAATCCCCGACTTGATCTAAGAGAGGTCATGAGTTAGGGACCATGACCCGTCGGCTACCGTGGCAATAAAATTGCATCAATGGAATAAGAAAACTCTGTTTAATAATTTTAGAGAAAACATCAATTCTCACGAATCACATTCTTCTTTAACTTAGCACATATAAAATATGTAATATACGTACATAATTGTATTCTAGATAAAATGTTATTTTCTTACAAAAAGGTGTTCGAGAAATTTCACACGAAAAAACAAAACTAAAATGAAGAGAGAGAGAGACGTAAAGTTGTATAGAAAGAAATACCATGTGAATAAAGAAGAGTTAATATTTAAGATAAAATATCACATATTGTACTCAGAATGTGAATTTAACAGACAATTTCATTCTAAATTCTTTTTCAATTTTGTCTGAACAGCAATTAACGTTAGAAAGATTTGGAAAATCTGTTAAAATTCTATTAAAGATTTTCATTTTTACATAACTATTTTATTATAAAATCCATATTATTCCATATGTTCATTAAAACAAGTTATGGCTTCAGAAAGGAATTTCCTGGGAAATGTATAAGTTCTTATAAAAATAAATGGTCTTTATTAAATTTCTTAAAATAAAAAAAATCTCCTTTAGCTTTGTTATAGGAATTCCATGGAATCCGTCTCTAATAGCCCCCGTGTTGCTTGTAGTGCTACGTTAATGTATCCAAACCAAATACAGAAACTCCAAAAAAAATGACTTTGGTACATTTGGTACAAAAAAATTTCCATTCCAAATATAAAATCACCAAAAAGAGAGCTTATTAAAAATTCTTACGTCTTACGTTTGTCTTACGTCTTGTTCTGCGAAATTATTTTTAGGATATTGCTTCAATATAATGCTTTTCGTTATTATTACAATATTAGATTATTGTAATAATAACGTACATTTTCAAAAATGAAAATACTAAATGCATTATGACACTTAATTGTAAAGTTAGTCACGCTCGATTTATAAAGGTAATATATTATTTTGCGGATAAACATGTTTTAGATAACCAATAAACAAAGTTTATCTAAAAACCTTTTAAAGTAGTTATAAAAACCAAATCCCCAAGAAATTGTTGGATAAAAAAAACATTTTGAATATCGTATTCAATTTTTCTTCTGCAAAGCTTAATATGTCTCGGATAAAAGCATTCCTCCATTATAAACAGATAAAATAAAAATATGTATCATCTTTCGCATAACTGGAACACAATAAATCGTCAGAGAAATTGATCCAGCATCTACTTAAAATGTTACAAATAGCATGAAATCATTTAAGCTCAGGAAATACGCTGAAATGACAGGCGAAGCTTTCTGGGAAACACTGCATTTATATGCTTCGAATTTCGTTTCGAAGGGATATATTCCGTATTTCTAAGGAGAGTCGCCGAATGAAATATACAGTAAAAAGTACGATCATTAATTCTTTTTTGTTGTCTCTTTACACCTTTACGTTTCACGCAGACATCTATTTTTAACAACACTAGAGTATCGAATTCCACAAAGCTAATTTACTACTGCAGTTTTACTCTTTAAAAGAGTGAAAAACAGAGAGAGAGAGAAAAAAGAATGCGTTTTGAAAAAGGATGGGAAAAACTACGCATTATGAGACTGAAAAAGATAATTAAGTTGTTATTGAATACGTTGAAAGGATGAAAAAAAAAAAGGAAAGAAATAAACAAAGTAAAATAAAATAAAAATTACGAAACGGAAAGCTTATTACGATGGAAAAGAACGGAAGAAAAAAAAAACCTATCCCATTAAGTATAAAATGAAACAAGGCTTGGGAATATATTTCTACGCGGTCCAAACGAAAACAAAATAGAACTGTTTCAAAGGCAGCGGTGACAGGTTTGAGCTCATGGCATTAGTCACGGGTGTTGCCAGATCGAGAAAAGAAAGAATAGCCGAGGCAATTGTGTGGCTCGCGAGGCTCTGTTTCTAGAGCGCTTGTTAAGAAGCTTACTGGTAATGCAAGGACCATCATTTAAATAAATAGGAAGGCCTCGTAAAAAGCATTAGCAAAATACCTAAATGCCGCATTAAAATAAAGACGCCATAGAAAACACTGAACGGGTTCTTGAATTGATTGTTAAGGTTCCATTCTATCGTTCTATGGAACAAGCTATGAAAAGCCATGTCATGTCATCATTTTCCCTAGTCGATAAAGGAATGAATCATTCACTACCGCAGTCTAATTAAGAAAGAAAAAAAAATGAAAGAATTCACGTAAGTTGCGGATTGTAATATGCATATTTAATGTCAGACTTCCGAAGAATAGTGATATGAAAGGAGAATAAATTATTTACACATGATGTATATGAAGCAGTAAGAAATGCTGTTGGTAATATTCAGAAACTATTTCTTTTCTGAGCCATAACCGGTTGAAAAATGCATTTCATAAACGTAATTTCACATTTTGAGTAGAATATTTTAAGCGTGAAAACGCTCGTTTTTTTTACACTTAGAATTTCTGAGGAATATTTTAAGTAATTGCATTTTTCTGCCGTTCGAACGTTAAACAGTAAATTTAATTTGTAGCTGTAATTGCTTTTCAAAACTGAGATGGTGCGGTAATTTTAGATATACTTTTGTACTTGAAAAACGTGGTAATGCCGAGTTAGACTGTTAATATGTAAAATATAAAGCCTTCAGCGTGGTATTGTAAGAGAAAAATTAATGTAAATAGCTAACGAAGCTACCAATTCAACCTAGCTATTGTTTTCTCTTTTTAAAATATTGATGTCTGAAATTATTTTGCTTGGAGAGAAAGCTTTTTTTAAGATAACGTTTATGATGAAAACATTGTATGTGACGCGAATACAATACTCACTATAATTGAGAACATTCTCTAAGATTTGAAATTATATAAACAGCGTTATAAAAATATATTTAGTTTTAATTTTCTTAAAAATGCTGGAACCTGACATTTCTCAAAGTATTTCTTTTCAGTGTAGTGTAATTTATTCCGAAAAGAATGTGTTAGGATTTACGAGTAAAATGTTTCCGGTAATGTTCATAAAATTTCACGGGAAAGTTTACTATCAGATATTTGCAGGATTGTAAAAAAGAACCTTTCATTATGCAATAATAGCATGAAGAGTTTTGATATAATTTGTTTGATGTTGTTAATAAGCGAATTTTGAAAGGTAGGAAAAGATATTTAAAAACAATTCTCTAGAAAAATTTTAGAAATTAGAAAATACTACACATGAAAAATATGCCAAAACGGTACGAATATATGTTGTACTTCGTTCAGTTACGTATTGTAAAATGTTACTTACCTCTCGTAATTATCTCAGAGATGAGTTAATTAAATTTTTACTTGCATTTTCTTATTTTATTTGTTACCTCATAATGGATCTTATATTTAAATATGTTCCATCTGTTTTTCTTTCTCTGAGTGAAAATACTTCTTTCCTAGATACTGAAAATGTTTCAGCTGTTGATATTTTCAATTAATATTATTACGAGAATAATTTTGTGTATCGTGCCTAAAATGGTCTTAGAGTTATGTTCAATTGAAAATTTAATCGACTTTAAATCAATATTCTTAACTGAACATAAAATGTATTATTCAATATATTACAAGAGAAGAAATTTATACAGCCATTATATCAGCTGTCAACTATTTTTGTAAGTCACAGTATATCTCATTTTGTCCATATTTACTATTTCTATATTTCCTGTATTCTATTTTACTCCTACATTTTCTGTAGACCAAATGCCTAAATGGATTCTATCTATAGGTATTGTTGTGAAAATTTAGTTTTAAGAAGCAGTTTATATGCTAGTACATTGTTTTCAGATTATATTAAGTTTAAACAACAGATAAACTGAGAGCCAATTCTCTAATATTTTAATTTACCTTAGGTTGAATACAGTTCAAATTTATATGAATAGAATACCGGAAGAAATGAATATCAAGAATTATAAAACAGGAAAGGAATTTTATTTCTACTGTTGATTTTATTTTAAACTAAA
>BMAW01029896.1:90420-220547 GCA_019974015.1 Nephila pilipes | reverse complement strand
AAAAAAAAAAAAAAAAAATCGGAAACAAAATCGGGAATTGAAGGTCAACTCTCTCAACAATCTTTCCGCCATGATAGCAAAGAAAAAATTAGTCCCACAACATACAAATACCATCTTGCGAACGAAAGGTCTACTCTCAAACCTAACCAATAAACATTTCATCATACTCAACTCAGTAAAAATATAAAGAAAAACCCAGCCCGCACAAATCACAACCATTTAAATGCGCAATCCTACCAAAAGAAGCGAACAAATGGATTTGTTTACATTTTCAAATTAACCTGATCGAAGAGAAAGAAAAAAAAAGTGGGAATTGAAGATCAACACTTTGTGGAACGATATTTGAAAATTTTTCGAACTTCAACCGCCATCTAATGACCGTTAAAAATTCAAATATAACGTTCCAATTTGAAATCACACCAGTGTGATCATGGGCCTTGTGGCGCGGAAACACTCGTCACATATACGGTACTATGGGCCGTGAAAGTAGAATCGCGCGATACCATATACAAAGGGTTTTTTAAGACAATAAGAATCATTGCACATTATAAGTACACAGTCGAATAATTGTTTAAATGTGATTGTCAACTATAAAACAAGAAATACAGACCTGAAATGAAAATTAACATTTACAATAAACACTGTCGGAAACATGAGCAGCATCTCATCGCGACCTGGCGGTAAAGGCCAACAAACTCTTAATTCCATATGAAAAATATTGGAACGCGAACGGCATGATCTGTGCCAGAATATAGCATATGTCAAACCATCGAGTACCGGGTAAAAAAAAACTTACAGTACTAGTATAATATAAGGATATTAGCGACGAACCTCGTAAATTTGAACAAGAACTCTCGAGTTAGTGTTTCATACTGTTTCTTTCTCAATCACACAACGTCTGGAATCGTTGTCTGAATGTCATTAAAAAGGCAACATTTATTGTTATCCTGCACAATGACTCTATATTAGAAGCAGGAATTTAAATCACAATAATCAGTGTATCTGACTTTAATAATTAGACTACCATGACTTCCCTTAGAATACTTTGGAAAAAATAGAATACGTTTTGCTAAAAAAAAGTACTTTGGTTCTTAAATTTGGATTTAAAAAATATATATGAATTACAAGTAGTGTTAATATAATTAATTTCAATAGCTGTGTGATGCAAAATTCTTTCAATTTTATTATTTAGAAATTTCTGTCTAAGAGAAAAGTTAAATTTAAGAATAATAGATGTAGAGTCAAAGAAAAAATATGGAAATAATAATTATTCCTTCAAAAATGATTGTAGCTGTAAAGCTATTCATTTAGAGGAGGCAATTCTTGTAATTTTCCTTCAGGTTACAGTCCTAAACATTTTACTGAAATCACAAAGAACCAAGAAATTAATTTTTTTTAGTTGTTTCTGAATAGAATTTCAATCATATATAATGTAGAATTTCCATAAGAAAATTATGATAATTTGGTTTTTATTATATTTAGGATATTATATTAGAATGATATATTTATTATTAATAATAATTTATTTTACTACAAAGGTTGGTATTCAGAGTTTTCTTTGGAAGATTCAACAAAAGAATGTGTTATCACAAGATTGGGATAAAAGTTCGGATATATGAACCATTTTCTTCTCTTCAGATTACGTAGAAAGATGCTAAGACATACGAGGGAGACTGAGTAAGACTGTATTAAAATTTCTTGTTTTTATGATTTATTTCTTTTCCAATTATTAATAAAGATTTTTTTTGTGTTCTAATAATTATATTTTAAATATACTATAAAACTATAAAAGTAATTTTTTATCAAAAATATTTTTTCTGTCAGTTGAATATGGAAATGATTTTTGATACATATTTATATTTAGATACCATTTAAAACTTATACTACATTACATGTTTTACTTTTATAATGGATATCTAGGCATATAGTGATCAAAAATATTTTTCTCTAAGTAATACCTAAATTTTAAGAAGTATAATTTGCTTATAGAATAAAAGAAAAATAAAATTTCCGAAATAACAAAGATCTATATTTTTTTTCAAGGAAAGTATACAGTGATATGCAACACAATGTAGAGGTATACAGTGGCAAAACATTACGCCTCTATTTTTGTATGTGGCCGCATTAATCTAGTGGTCATGGTTTCGGATTCGTGGCCGGCGGTTTTCGTTCAGTCGTGAGTTCAATCCTTGGCCGCCAAAGACCCATCGTGTAGACGGGGCTGATGCACGTTAAATCTGTCGGGGCCCAAAGTCCTCCCATTAGCGTGGTGTGGATGTTAGGAGAAGGGGGTGCCAGCTCAGGTGTCATCCTCGTCACTTGACCGTGGTTCAAATTTACGAGGTCCGTCGCCAATAGCCCTCATGTTGCTTCTAGTGTGACGTTAATAAAAAAAAAACTAAAACTCTATTTTTGTATAGTATTTTATATATAGGGAATAAAATATTATATAATATATGTATTCAAAGGATACATTTTTTTTTAAAAAAAAGGTACCTAATTGCAAATAAGTCTCGAAACTCATGTCCATATTCTACTAAGAAGGAAACAAAAACATTTTGGATTAAAAATCCCTTTTATTTGGTTTAGTTTGGTTTTATTAACGTCGCAGTAGAATCAACTCGAAGACTATTAGCAACGAACCTCGTAATTTTTACCTCGGTCAAGTGACGAGGGGGACACCTGAGCTGGCACCCCTCTCTCCTAACTTCCACACCCCGTCACGGGGTACTTTGGGCCTCGACAGATTTAACGTGCATCAGTCCCAGCTATACGGCGAGTCTTTAGTTGCATCAAGGCTCGAACCCGCAACTCGACAAAAACCTCCAGCTACGACCACTAAACTACCACTTCCACTTCCCTTTTATAATTCTGTAAACTGAATAAAATATTGTTAATTAGGCTCACTAAATATCAACATTTTGCAAATAAATTTAAAGCAAATATGTCTCAAAAACAAAGAGTCGGTATTTTACTATCCCCCACATGTTCTGGTACACTTAATTATTTTTTCTATAATGCTTAAAATTAGCAGAACAACACCTTTCAAAGTTTCGTTTGCTGTTCTATACTTCCAAAAGTTTTCATTCCCGAACAAGAATCAGCAACGGATCGAAGTTGATTGTTATAACTCATAATATAACACAACATTTGAGTTACATACCTGAGCAAATCATTGCTATAGAAAGAAAGTAATACGCTAGGGGCGTAAAGTTAAGCTGCAGAAAATAATTAATTCGGCTCCTGTGAAGCGTTCGACTTTGAAAGAAGATCAGATACTTCTTCTTGTGATCAGTTTTCTTCTTGTACAATAGAATTTCTCTGGGTGCCTCCCCTCGAAAAGTTTTACAGCATTTACATTTCCCTAGCTTGTTAGTATTTCCACCCAAAACAAATGACTACTAAAATGAAAACACTAGCATCTGATTTCAGTTTTAATTAGCGCCACCTATTTTTGTTCGCTTTCTTAGAAAGAATTAACATGAAGACTTTTCGAGATAAGTTAACACTAAAAGGAACTTGTATTCAGCCAGGTGGAGGCTTTTATCAGGAAATTGAGGTATTTCTTCCTTTTATTTTACTCCCTCGCTGACGCTCCAAATCTTTTCAAAAGCGGTCAACTCAATCCAATGGAGGAACAATTAAAAGTTTCTGTTTTGAAAATACTAGTTTCTGAATCGAGTGAAGTGAAAGGGGGTCTTTTAAGACACTTCATTAAAACTGGCGCTGTCTCGCGTCTTAATCCCCCAACCAGAAAAGCAAAATCAAATTGTCTTCTTGTCTTTTGTCCTCCCACAACAACAATGAAAAGCTGACGGCACACACAGCCGTAGCCGTTCAATTTGACTTAGAAAAGGTGGGGTGTATTTTCTAGAACGATGGGATAGACTCGTGTTCCATGGATAAATTTATATTGTTCGAAAGTTCTTGGGACTTGGAGAAGAACAATGGAAGGGCTCCATCTGGAATGTAAAAGTTGTATTAAAATGTATTTCGTTTCACCGGACAGCCATTCTGGAATGATTATAAGTAAATTAATGCTCGTTGTGTTACTAATTCCTCCCCTTGTTGTCTTTTGATGTTGAGAAATCTAATCTAAATGACGTCATTTGGTTTGTAATTGTATTGTAAATCAAATGGATTACAAGGAGGGCATTGGAAAAGGATTTCTTAGAAAATATTACATGGTTAAGACTTCCTAAGTAATTTGTGTTTTTATTGATGTGAAATGATACAAATGTATAGGCCTATATTTTTTCAATACGCTCTTCAGATTGTAGATTAATTTATGAAATTGTAATATTTTATCGTAAGAATTGCAATATTTCTAAATTATTATTATTACTAACTTGTATATAAGCAAATGTTAATAATTTTTTTTGCAGAAATGTTTGACTTATGGCAAAACACAATTGAAAATTGGTAAGATTTTAAAGTTCACAGTTTCAGCATATCATTATAAGTAATTTTTAAGACGAAAAAAAATTAGTATAACATTGTAAAATATTAATTAATTTTTAAAATTTAGATGAAAGTACTGAAATTGTGTGTAAAAGAAACATATTTTAAATAATATGATTAATATGAAAAATTGGATCGAAAGCAAATCAAAATAAAAACTAATTTTTCAAAAATAATGATGGAAAAACAGCAGCGGTGGAAATTCCTTTTTCCTTTTTCTTTATTCACATTTTCCTTTAATTTCAATATTCATTTTAATAGAAATTATGTTGTTTTTAATTATTTTCAAACCTCGATGTATAAGAAAATAGCAAAATTAATCGTTTTACATAATTCTTACAAAAATTATTTGATGATAAATTACACAATTTTTTCTTGTGAAAAGTTTCATAATATATAACTTTTATGACGTATTAAGTTTATATAACTTGCTAATATTATTTGATTTAAAACATAGTAAATAAGCCACACCACACACTTTTGATTCTAGACTGTAAATAAAGGTATTTCACTAGCGTATAAGTAATCAATATGCAAGCAATTAAAAATAAGTGTTGGATTGCGAAACAAGCTATAACCTTCTTCAATAAATGTTCATTTTTTCTAAAATATATAGCTATTCATAGATAGTATAACACAAACGAAAACATTTTATAAAAGTTTGACTAAATATGTATAGTAATCACATGCTGAAAGCAATTTTGTTCAGTCAAGGACTCTTATTAATAATTTTAAGCAATAACTACTTTTAAATTAAGTTTAAAAAAAATTAAAATCAAAATCTTTCTGGAAGACTGCAAAATTATCGATAATACTAGTCTTCACATACGCATCGTCTTTCACAATCAAATCCTACTTACGAAAAAGCAGCTCATATGAAAACAGCCGAACGCAAACCCCAACTGAATTTCAAACTTTCTGATCTCTTTTACCAACATTTCCTGAGCCAGTCCAAAATAAAAATTTAATTTGCATTTCTCTAAGGCGATTCCTCCCACACCGACCTTCCTCACAAAAGAAAATGCAGTTTTAATCTATGAAGGCCCTGAGCTCCAGAGATAGTATAAAAAAAAGTTTTGAAGAATAAAACAGAGGATTACTTTTAATGAGCATCGAAAAAGCAAATGAAAAATACTTTCCGACCTAAACGTATTTTCGCCAGTCGACTTATTAATTTCCCTATCGGTTCTCTGGGGAAGTTATTACCCATCTTAGAAAATCCTATTTAAGGCAAGTTCCCTGGAAGACGTATATTTTGCTTAAGGTAAAATTACGTGACATGCAAGTCCGGCCATCTTGTCAACCGATTAATCCGGATTTATACATTCAAAGACATTTTTATTCTTCGTTTTCTCATTGAGTGTCTCAAATAAATATAAGAGCTTTAAATCCACATCCGAAGTTAACCATAAGTGTGTAATTGTTGTTTCGAAAGGATAGGAAACTAATTATTTGAAAGTGAGACAGTTTGACGTGAGCAGATGTTTGTTTGAATAAATTTTCTGGATTTTTTCCCCGGATATTTAAAAGTTGTTTGATCAGCAAATTATCATATGTTCCTTCAGACAAGGAGATGGAGTAGGAAGGAGGTCAAACTTGTATATCTCAAAGAGTAACAAGAGCTTAATTAGAATTTAATGTATATCATATATTTTAAGTTAAGATATTTACATAACATTGTACTTTGTCCATTGGATTGAATATCATAAATATTAACTAGACAAGAAGAGAGAGAGTAAGTTATCGTAGTTTCGTATAATAAATGTTCAAAAAGAACCATTTTGTCAATGGAAGAATTTTCCAAACGAATATGGTGCAATTTCACATCATTGATAAAATGAAAATTCATATTTTTGTTAGCCACTACAGGGGTAATTACTTTTGAAAACTTATAAATTGGTTACTTGAAGAAATTTTTATAAAAAGTGTGAAATTCACATAATTTATTTTCATTTTATGGCAGCAATAATTATATTTAACTTAAAATATACCAATTTAATAATTTATTGTTTCTTTAATTTTAATATCTAAAAAGAGTATTATTGTCCAGTTCTATTTTTTTAACCGTTTGCTTCAATTCTAATATTTAGCTGAATAATTATTTTAAAAAAGTAAACATCTCTCGTAGCTAAATTTTATTTTTAAATTTTATTTATAATTAAATATTTGCATAAAACAAATACATTTCATTTTGTATTAATACTAAAATATTTGTTATGACAATTAATTTAAATTGCCCTGATTATTTTTTTTTTTTTGTGTTTCGTAAATATCATTCCATATTCACTACTGGATTCAATAACATTTCAATACTCTTTTTGATTGTTTGTTCAATTATATATCCCACAGTTATATTTCTTTCTCATAAATGATTTTTCATCCTGTAAAATTAGAACATATGAACCTTTTATATGATATATTTCCTCTTTCCGATTCAATTATTTTTGGAAAATACTCATTATTCCTAATTGCTTCACCATCCTTATTTAATGAGCAGAAACAAGATTCTCGGTTTGCTTAAAACAATTCGTAAGCTGATTTTATAAGGCTATTTTTGTCTTTTGTAAAATAGCTTGAAATAAGCTCGAAATGCCTTTTTTAAACTCTCTTAATTTTCATGCAAATTTCATGCGTTTTAATATACATACATCTGTTTATAATAATGTTGTTTTAATATTCAAAATTATTTCATCAATCTCCAATTTTAGCCTTTGAAATGCAAAGTAAAAAACTTATTTAGCACACTACAGTAGATGAATTAGGATTACGCTATAGGAGATAGACACATTTTATAGAATTAATTCAAAAATTAGTAAATAATACAACGAACTATGCTCTTCTGTATAGGTTAGTGAATCGAAAATATAATATCAATGTTGGATAACGTTTCTATCTGAATAAGTGTTGTAATGTAGATTTTATTCTTTAATAAAATTTAATAAAATATTTAATGTTGTGTCAAACATAACTTTTGTGATTGAAACCTTTATTATCCTTCAATAAATTAAGACATGTGATGGAATATGATATTTTATTGGTCGGCCTTATACTCTAAATCCAACACTATAGGATACAGGATTTTTATTTTCTAAAATTTGTATATTATACTTCTTTATATATATACCCCATTATTTTTCTTTGCTTTTTTAAATTTAGCTTGAATCGTTTTTTTGTAAATTTATTTGATGGGTTCGTACGAAAATGCATATTTAACATTATATTTCGAACTTTTATTGAGCCGTTACTAGTGATAACATATGTATTAAAAATACATATATATTAAAAATCATTAAATTTAACTCGTTTCAGTTCTTTTAATTTCACTTGGTGATTCCATATTTAATCTTTGAAGTTATATTTCTAATCATTGATGTGCTATAACTTTTAACTACAGAAGAAATGAAAGTATTTGACTATAAAAATATTCAATCACTTCAACCATATTTAATATTTTTTTGATTTATACGACACTCTACAGAATAACTGCTCTAATACTTCTCAGTTTGCACTTGAAAATTTATATATTTTTTATTTTTAACACCTAAAGTTAAAAACCCATTCAACATTATAGTATAGGAGACATAATATGGAAGATATATTTCAATGAAAAAAAGTGTCTGATATATATACTTAGAAGTGTGCAGTATTATAAAATGTACCCTATATGACAGTGAAGTCAGAATATAATATTAATGTTATATTCTGACTTTATGATTTTTCTGTTTGAAAAAGTTCCGAGTTTAGCACTGTTTTCGATCATTAAGGATGACAGTCTCAAGAAGTAAGATCACATATTTTATGATTACTAGTGCGAGGCTTGATTCAAAATGAATACTCCCCAGTCGTAACTGATCTATTTTTACCCGAGTTTCAAACTTCTTCTTGTACCTGAGAGTATATGTATTCCTTATTTAAATTATTTGTATATTTGTGACCAGATGTCAATGGTGTGCTGAAAACTGCTAAACATAACAACTCACATGGAAATGAGGTTGAAGCAGTGTGGCTTCATTGCAACTGACCTTGAATCTTGCGACCTTCGTCCCCTCCCAAAGATAGAAAAATATGCTGATTGACATAATTTTCGTTTTGATGACTAAGTCAAAAGTGGGGTGCGGCCACGTTAGCCTAGTAGTCATAGTCATGGACTCGTAGGATTGAACCCTGGTGCCACTGAATACCATTCGTATTGCGGGGCAAATGCATGTTAAATCTGGTTGAAATCTTTTTTCTCCTATTGGTGTGCAGTGGAAGTGAGAGAAAAGAGGCGTCATTTTGGATGTCGCCCTCGTCACTTGATACAAATTTAAAATTACGTGGCCCAACATCGAAACTCCTCGAATTGCATCTAAGTGCAACGTAAATGAACAATCACTGCTCTCTGGTGTTTACAAAAAATCATTGGAATTTTCCTATATGTTTGATGGTCTAGTTACCCTTCGAAGCAAATATGGGGATGGGATGGATATTATGTTGAAAATTCAATAATAAATACGTGATACATGGAGCTTTCAGTTACAACAAGAACTGCGAAAGTAGGGTAACAAACAATAAAGTTATGTTCGTGGAGGCATTACTTTTTAATCAAGCTTCATAACATATATAGAAAATTAAATTTTTCTTGTATATTCTAAATAGCATTAATTATATAGCATTTAGGGCCTATAAAATGCTTAATTTGAGTGACGCTTGCTTAAGTACAAGTCTTAAATTCATTAAACTCACCGATTTCACTTAAGTGAGAGACATACGAAGAATTAAAGTATTAACGCATTCAACAGAGCGAAATCATTCCTTCAGAAATACCGAGAAATACATATAATCTATTACTTTAAAAACTGAATCATGTAACCAGGTTTCACTGCTTCATAAACTCTCCGCATCAATTCCTGGTTTCCTAATTCTTCAAAACCCAAAACCTAATTTCCCATTCCATCGCGCTTATATCTCCTCCAATAAACAACAAACGCGTAATAAGCCCCGCGATATTCAGCCATCCCCGCACAAAAAGGAAAATAATACTGTCATAAACATCGAAACGCAAGCGGGCGAAATTTATCGCTTTCCAATGATAAAAGTTATATGTGAGACGAGGAACACTAAATCCCATTCTATCCATTTCAATGTGGCATTCACATACATTTTCTTCCTGATCTCCCTAAACTAGATAATGGAAGATGCATGTTACTCGAAGAACGTTCTTAGCGCCTAATTACGGTAATTAGAAGAGATGGAAAAGAGAGACTGAGTCTCTGGTGTGCAAGAAAAGAAGAACATAAAAGAAAATCCAACGACTCATCTCTCTTTTCTATTCTATCTATCTCCATACCTACAGGGCATATAGTGCAGGAGCTGAAGTACAACTTGCGCGGCTAATTCAATTTTTCTTCAAACAATCACACCTAATCTCGTTAACTGGTCTACGGACTCGTAAATCATTTTATAATAAGCCTAGATACTGGTAACTAGGCTTCAGGTTCGATAGAAAAGAGGGCTTATAAAGAGCAGTATCGAGATATGCATAGGTTTAAATGGAAGGAGGGCTGTCTTTATCACAGCTGTATGAGCCGTGAGGGGTTGACGTAGTTTATCTCATTCTCATGCTTGATTTGGGAGAGCCAAATTAATGACTACTCATCCAATTTTAGTTAATTTACTGGAGATTAGGGATAGGGTGAGAGAAATGCCCTTTTCGCTTCCTGGGTTTGGGAGTTGAAGGTATGAAATGATAGTTTGTCCTATCTGCTCTTTACGTAGCTTTTGGCATTATCATAACCGTCTGACTCTTTGGGAGTGGGGATGGTACGTATATGGATATAAATGTGGAGCATTAGTGTTAATCTGTTTTGTGTATAAAAGTTCAGACAAAAAATAATTTCTAAGATACTCAAAATAGTTAAAAGGATAAAAAAAATATTAAATTGAATATTATATTAAATAAACTTATTATATACACAATGGAGAATTTTCGTCCAGACAGTGTTGGGGGTCCTTGTTCCTGTAAATCACAAAGACACGCAGTATTTTCACTGTCGATTTAATTTTATAAATGAAAAAGTGAGAGGAGCATTTTAAGGTGTAAAGTCGTGCAGTCACCAAATTTTGCTGCATTTATTGTGCTGTTTTTATTGTTTTAATCAGATATTTTATCTAAGACATTTTTCGAAAAAAATTATACATTAAAGATGTACATATATTTTCATTGTCTTGAAACTTTTCATATGACATGTATGAATTAAAAAAACAACTAGGGATAGTGATATACAGGCAAAATAATCAAAAGGGAGACAGATAATAAAAACAGGCTGATATGTTTTTATAAATATGATTAAATTATTGTAATGAATTTTTGATAGTAAAATTGGATAGAAGTGGATCCTGGTTAGAATAAAGGAATTAGAATCTGTTATAATCAGAAACGTCTCAATCAATGCAGGAAATCGGTAAGCTATGACCATTGTTTAGTAATAAACTTAGATAAAAGAGAGATAAACGAGAGACAAGAAAGTGCGACCTTATATGTTCTGTGCAGATAAATAAACTGTGTTGTCTTTTTTACTGACGTCTCTTCAATTAGATTTGTGAACTTTCTGACTATTTGATAAAAAAGATTAAGATGAATGCGAATTTTATAATTAAATCCAGTAAATATATATATAATGCAGCCACCCCGTTGGTGTGGTGTGGAAGTTGGGAGAAGGGGTGCCAGCTCAGGTCTCGACCTTGTCACTTGACCGAGGTTCAAAATTTTGAGGTCTTTCACCATTAGCCCTCGTGTTGCTTTTAGAGCGCTGTTAATAAAAACTGAATTAAATTAATAATGCATTCGTACTATATTTTATTAAAGTACTAAATATTAAAATAGCTCTCAATTCTTAAGATAAAAGATAGAAAAATATTTCACTTTCAAACTTTTAAGTGAATAGAACACTTTTGAAATAAATTTAACATTTAGATTTTTCTACATTCAGGAGGATAATACATCATTTGGTTGCATTCATCCTATTTGAATTATAAATTAGTATATTCACTAATTATTATACTTTCCAGGTCAATGAATATCATAAAACAGGAAAATGGAGCGAAGCTTTATAAGATTCCTTACAGAAGCCTTATTGAGACAACCGGTTCTAAGGCGGATACTGTCGAATAACCTTGAATTATTCTATAAACGTAAATAACTTATCATTCATATATGAGAGCAATTTGTTTCAGGTGAATCATAATATCATAAAACAGGGTTCAAAGCCCAAATGAAATATTTAAAGCTTTGTTATCCAGATGAACGATTCATAAATATAGATTGCTAGTAAGAATGAGTTCTAACTGTGATACTGTCACTTCTAAAATGATTTTCTCGTAATATCATTTCATCAACCACTTCAGTAACTTAGTATACAATTGATAGCATCAATGAATAAAATATGTGATCCAGGGAAAATAGCTAACATATGATGTGAATAGATTTATTGCAGTAATATAAACAAAATATCTTTCAGAGATGGGGAAATATTATTAGAACGTTGAAAACAACGTGATATTAAAGTCGTGGAACATAATAGGATCAAATTTTCAGAAAGCAGCTGTTTATAAGTAATAATGTTATAAGTAATATATCTTGTTTTGTATTTGTATATGTTATTATTCATAACAGGATATGTTATGGGTTATACAGAGTGTAATCAAAATATTATCTTAAAGTTTACCCAAGTTTTAAATATACTGCTGTTTGTAGAAAAGGCAACACCATGAAAGAATCATCAGAATCAAATGAAATTTAATGCAGAAACGACTTGTACTGATACAAATAAATGATGAAATTTTCAAAACAAAAGAAACAAATTAAGCGTCCGAAATCAGTATTTGGTGCAGCCACCATGCGCTGCAATAAGTGCTGCTATACGACGTGGCATGGAGTCAAACAGATGTTGAATATCTGCTTGAGGAAGAGAATTCCATATCGCTTGTATGCGCAACCAAAGTTCGTCTTTGGAAACTGCAGGACGCGGATCACGAGCGAGATGCCGACCAACCATATCCCACACGTGCTCAATAGGCGACATATCCGGTGAATAAGCAGGCCAAGGAAGAAGTTGCATGCGTTGTGCTGAACAGAAGTCTCGAACAGTCCGCGCAACATGTGGGCGTGCATTATCCTGCTGAAAGATAGCTCCAGGGATGCCTTGAAGGAAAGGAACGACTTCGGGCTGTAGCACTTCACGGACGTACCTGTTGCTATTGAGATTACCCTCAATTCGTATCAAATTGGATCGTCCATGATACGAAATCGCACCCCAGACCATAACTCCGGGTGTTCGACCACTATGTCGTTCAATAATACACTCAGGAAGGCAGCGTTGACCGGCATAACGTCTAACACGAACACGGCCATCATGGGTCCACAAATTGAAGCGTGATTCATCTGAAAAGACAACTTGGTGCCAATCAGCTCGCCTGTCTCTGTGCTCAAGAGCCCACTGCCGACGCAGCCGTCGATGATTCGCCGTGAGGGGAATCCTGTATAAAGGCACCCTTGCACGCAATCCACGGCGCAGCAGACGACGACGAATTGACGAAGCCGACAATTGTACACCTGTAGCAGTAGACCAACGTGCTGCCAGCTGCCTGGAGGAAGCTGTGCGATCATTCACCGCCATGCGGAGCAGGTGTCGATCATCGCGCTCTGACGTCCCCTTCTGTCGTCCAGTGCCTGTTTTTCGAGTTGTTCGGTGCTCGTCGGTCCACTGCTTCCAAACTCGCATCACTGTGGAACTGTTCCGCTGCATACGAGCTGCTATTGCGCGATAGGAAAATCCTCCTTCTCGAAGGCCGATTATCCTCCCTCGTTCAAACTCCGTAAGTTGCTTGAATTTCTTATTCTTCCGTCGTGGAGGCATACTCAGGTCTCACTAAACGTTTGCCACTAACAAATAATCATAGACTTTTTTCAACGTCCCGCTACAGCACTTTATTTATACGCTTTCAGCATCAATTCAGAGGGCGCCGCGCGCGCCGCGCACGCGCGATGGCTCTGAAACTTTATTAATTTGCATAATATCCTATAATTGACATTTGCTGCGAATTTCATTTGATTCTGATGATTCCTTCATGGTGTTGCATTTTCTACAAACAGCAGTTTATGTATAAATGATTCATAATAAATACTCAGATTCCTCTTAATTATTAATAACAGATTTAAATGATTGTTAAAGGGGTCATAGGCAGGTAAATAAATTAAAAGTTTATCCTGCACATACTGCAATTTATTTAATATTTAAAAACTTTTTGGGGTCATTTTCTGTACCTGACACGTTATGCGTCTGAAATATGTATTTGTGTAAGGATTTAGAATTATAATTACTTTTACATCATTTATTAATTTCTAAAATGTTATTAATTTATAGAGAGTTGTACATTTTAATTCACTAATAGCATCTATTTTGAAACAATAAATATTTTTTCCTGTGTTCAATGTGCTTCATATTTAACTTCGTTAACTTATTGTAAAATAGACTTTTGCAATAGGTAAAGAAATACTCTATAATCATCGAATGCTACTTAGTTTTAAGATTAGTGAATATATATCCATACGAAATTATTGTAATACTGGAGAATTTTTCTTTCTTAAAAGGGTTTTATATATTTGGATATTAATTTTTAAAACTTGTTGATAACTAATACGTTAGGTTCTTACTTCCTTTGTGATGACATATATTTTTCTAGTTTTAACTTCTTACGTTTATATGTTAGAATCTTGTTTTCTATATTTAAGATAACTTAAATATCATGAAACTTACATTTACTCAGAAAACAACCAGGCAACACTAGAAAATGTTTTTTTTAACAATTGCTTTCTTAATTGCAGTACTTCTTTTAATTGTTTTAGAAAAATCTTTAATGCAGCATAATCTATTTAGCTATTACATTTACACTGATTTCAATTTGATAAATGTATACATCCATATGCAATTAATAAAACCGTGGAGTACTTTTCTACCCGAAAATGGTTTTATGAGATTGACGATTGACAATAACTTTAACTTAAAAAAGGAGAGTTATTTATAACACTAGATAGAGTTTTCACTATTGAGTACTGTCTTAATATATATATATATATATATATATATATATATATATATAAAAAGACATATGAACTATTAGAAAATTGTAATTAGTGGAGTGTATTTTTTAACTAAAAATAATTTCAAATGAGTTTGGATCTTTTTTTATAACATTAAGTGATGATAACTCTAACCTAAATAACCCAAAACCTAACTACATTTCATGGAGAAATAAAACACAACCCAGCACTATATAATATTTATACTAAGGAATACTGCCTAAATTCGAGTTAATTTTTCATTACTACAAAAAGTTTCTAATGTGATATAATCTACTTGATAGATTCAAGTACTCCATTTCTAAAATTTAAAAAAAAAAAATCCCTTAATTACTCTACTGGTGTTTTCTTAAGTAAAAACCTGCGAGGTATCACCTTTTAGTGTGTTTTAAGCTTGAACATGCAGAATTTCTCCATAAAATTATTCAAATATACTAAATTTTAAGATAACAAATTGATAAGTGGTTATACATCCATATGAAATAATAATAATTGTGGAAGATTTTATTGACCTGAAATTTTTTTAACGAAATTTTGGATCTAATTTACTAACATCAGATGACAATAACGTTTAATTAAACTACATGAAATGCATATTTATATTAGAAAACAACTAGGTAACAGTAGATTATTACTGACTTCTTTGTTAACTCAAGTTTTCTTTTTAATTATTGTACCAAAAATCTGCAACATCACATGGTCTTAATTAAAGTATCTACAGATCACTACCTTATTTCTAGAACGTTACAATCTTGAAAAATACCCCCTGATTACTCAACTGACATTTCTCTAATTAGGAACCTATGACTTTCCCGCTTTTAATGTGTTCGTAACTGCACCAACCCTCCGAAGCGTGATGATATTCTTCTTCTTCCCCAGTTAGTTACACACGAAGTAGTATAGATGACAAAATTCAATAATAATTCATCCAGAGGCGCTTTTGATAAGAGGTCCTTTTGATACAGATGAAACGAACCTTGATTCCGATTAGTGACAATCCAATAAGTTTCCCCAACGGAAGATGAATGTCATCGAGATCTTCGCCGGGGCGCATTGCTACAGGGCGTAAAAGCAGGGGCTGAGGGAAACTGGATGGTCAAATATTTGCCCTCGCCCTACGATCCCTGTTTGTCTAACCCGCGGATGGTTTTTAAAACACAAATATTTGATCGAGAAGGCGTGTGAAAATGAAAAATCCAAACCTGTCGGTACGTATAAATTCGCCTGTGCGTATGGTGTCAAAGTAAATTATTTCCTCGTGGATACCAACATTCGGGAGTCTGCTTCTGTATTGATGTTTTCCAGAAGGAATTTTGCGTTTGTTTGAACGCCGGGGTGGAGTTTTATGGTTGTTAATGTGTATCGCGAGTGATGTTGAAAGATAATCATGTTGACGTTCGCAATTCATTTCAATGAAATTAGGGACAACTTTAGCTAAGAGAACTTAATATGGAATTAAGAAAGATATTAAATTATGTAATATTTCGAAGGAAAGTTATTTTGTAATTCGATAAAGTTGTGTGTTTGATAGAGCTTTTATACTCTCCATCCTGGAATCGTTATGTGTAGTTGATAACGTATAACGGGTACGAATTGAGGCTATTCAGTATAGTTAAAAATGTTTAGCACGAAAACTCTTAGCATGAATATGCTTTTCAGGAAATAATACTAATGTCTCCATAAAATACTGTACGCAATTTCAATGTATTTTCTTCATGCAACACGAAACAAATAGAGCTTATCTCTAAAATATGTTAGTTTTGATTTCACATCCAATTGCTTGCATGAAATTCTTTTAACACGAAAAAAAAATTAAGTCTCCTCAGTATCGCTTTTCACTATAGAGTGATAAACATGTTTACATAGAAAACTAAATTCATCACTTTCTCTTATTTTGCATATTTTGTGTACAAAGGCTATTTACGTATTATTTAAAATTATATTTCTCAAATATTATGCAATTCATTTCACAAATATTTTTTCAAACTTTGTCTCAAATACTTCTTCTATTCGAGCAATTCTATTAAAATCTAATAAAAATTTACAACTTGGCCTCGTACTTAATTGCTTTTGTCTTATTGTTCGACTGTTGTATTTGCTAAGTTTCATTCTTTAGTAATGGTGGTCACTTTGGCACTAGATTTAAATTTATCTAAAAATTTAATTTCGTCATCAAGAACCCTACTTTTTCTTATCAACTTTCCTGATTCTTTTTTTTATACCAATGCGCACGGCTAAAAAATTACTTTTCATACAAAATAAAAAAAAAAGTGTATAGTACTTTGGATCTTTTGCCAAGAATGGTGCCTTTTTTGCTATTTTTGGCGATGAGGCATTTCATGTTTAGATGTATACTGATGATGTACGTATATTATGTTGATGCAAATAAACTGAATTTTGTGCACATCTTAAACTGTATCTTTGCCCAGTACTTTTAACCCTCAGTGAACCTATGCGGTAAATCGTCGAATTAAAAGACCAAACAATAAAATAAAAAAAGTGAAAGAAAAAAATAAGTGTCTAGAAAGAGTGTCATCTCAACAATCGTTATCATCATTTGAGGAAAATTAGAATCCTGTTCGAACTTATACAAATTTGTCCAATAATTTAAACCCCTCATAATACAGTTTCGTATAATCCGTAAAGTATGCTTTACTTACTTTGTATTGTGGAATGTCTAATCTGCTTTACATTTTAATACCGGAAAATGACTGCATTTTTACTACTGTTCTTTTGGATCATTTGAATCAACTTATTCGAAGATAGAGTACTTCTATGAGTTCCATTTATGTGTAACAAACTACTTGTAAAGATTTAAATTGACAAAAATATTTTGTAGAATGACATTCGAAGAGATTGAGAATAATCCAGATATCTTTAATAAGCGACAGTTTTGCACATTTATTGGAATATTAAGTTGAAACATTTTCTTACAGTAAAATTTCTGAATATTGATAAAAGTGATAATTTTTTTAGAAAATTTTGTGTTTTATTGGAAACTAATGTTTAACAGACATTCTAAATAAGTATTTTAATCCTGTACATTTTCAAATTGTTTTGATATTCAACTTTTAAACTTATAAAACAGCATTCATTCTACTTTTTGATTTACATATAATGAATGATTTATATTTTGTTTATATTTTTAATAAATTTACAAATTTTTAAAATTTTTAGGAATGGTTAGAAAAAGGGGATTCCATTATATTTTAAACTTTAGTTTGACAAGTTTTGATACGAATGTAATTTATCAAAAGAGGTTTTCAAAGTTGTATATTACACATTTAGAAAAATGTACGTTAACAATCTGAAATTGTTACTACCACCGAATATCGTTTAATTCCCCTTCCATTATAAATCTAATAAGGAAAGTCCCTTTTAAGGTCAGTCTATTAATAATCCTTAAGATATAAATATGGAGAATTACTCACTCTCCACAAATTCCACCTTAACGCGTTCATAATCATAACATCAATAACACCGATAAAAAAACGAGTTTTATGAACATAGGTTTCTTTCAAACTCACATTTTGCATACCATAAATATTTGTTCTTTAAATTTTAAGAGCAAAAGGGAACGTTGAGACAAATTGAATTTATTCAACAATTATTTTTAATAATTTATTTTATTAATTTAAGCTTATTAAATTTATCATAAAAAATTAACAAAGAAAGTTAAGCACAGACACTTGGCGAAGAATTTGGCAGCCATTTGATGACTTGGCGTGAAATTTAATTCTTTAAATAATTAGTTTTAATCAATTAATTTTTAATAATCATAGTAAAATTATAGTATTGTAAACCAAAACAATCGTGTATAGAAAATAGCAGCTCAATTGAGGGCTTTAAAATGGGAGAAAACATCTTTTAAAAGTGTGACCCAAAGTTACAATGTGAATTAAAGAAAACCCCTTAATATTAAAGATGAATCTTTCCAGTGTGCTCGAGTCCGAGTACGTTAACTTACAATGACTAAGGAATGGTTTACTTCGCTCTTAGTCACTTCGAGAGAACTTGGATCTTTGATCGATAGCAAACTAAACTATGTAGATTCACACACGATACCTAAGTCTGAACAGAATTAATTGACATCTTCTAACCACTAACTGCGAATGTCTAACTTCTTCTCTTATATTCACTTAAATTCATACATATATATATATATATATATATGTGCTTCTTTTATTTAATTCATTATAATTTTTTAGTTTAGTAATTTGCATTGACCCTATTTCCTTATGGTAGGATCAAAAATATTATTTAATGGTTTCATTTTATGAAAAGTTCCTAAAGTTTGTCACGTTAGGCTATTCGCTACTTTTTCTTCACTAACCTTGAGAACTTCTATCGAGTTTAATTGCTAACAATTACAATATCTTCCCTACAAAAATGAAGCGTGATTAGGTAAATTAGATGCCGATAGTAATGTAGTGAATTGATTTAAATTTAATGCTATATAAATGATATGTGTAATGAATGGATATAGAGAAAAATAGAGAGGATAAGGATTGGCTAGCCGAGCATTGTCACTGAACTTTGTTATTCTGTTAGTTTTGCGGATTGAACTGAATTCTACTTTCCGCATTAGTCTAAGTGGTTATTATCAAAGTTAATTATAAAATCAACACAGAATGGATTGGTAAGAAATTTCTTTTTTCAATTGTATATTAGAGTGTGAGTTAGGGGGGGGGCCAAGTCTAGAAAGTGACCTTGGTTGTTCTGTGCTAATAAAAAAAACATTTTCGCTTGTTTAGTCTCGTGTTTTTCCAATTTCTTTTTGTCACTTCAATTTCTTAATATATATAAAATTCAAATAGGGCACAAGAGCCGAATAGTAATGGATAAACGGCACAGGTCAATGAAGGGAAAACAGTAGATAGCCCTCCTTTCAAAATCTTTCAGAATTTGTTTCATAACTTATTCTATTCGCAATGTTTGCGAATTTGTAAAACGATGACACAAGGATGTCATTCTAATCAAAGTATAAAATAATAGAAATGTAACCGAAGTGTTCCCATAATGTTTAATATAGTAACTTTTAACTTCTATATTTTTGTTATTTCCGCGATTAAAATATGTTATCTAAAGCTAAATCAAAAGTTAAATCAACAGTTTTAGCCGTCTTTTTATAATATATTAAAACTATGCACATATATTCATATACTAGAGTTGAACATTGTGAGAAACATATTATTTTAACAAAATTGAAGTGACAAGAGTTTAATATTGCTTTCTTATTGAAAACATTCTTAGGAAAGCAGAATTTAATTGAACTTCTTTCATCACTTCAGAAAAATATTCTCTATAACAGTATTATTTTTACAGGCGACATATATTATATAAGATTTCTTATATTTTTCATAGTTATACTATAATAGAAAGCCCTAAAAGTCTTTTCTGTCGAAAATAAGTTTTTTTCAAAACAGGGTGATAAAATTTTTAAGGAGCATAAAAGTTTTTAAAATCTTGTATTTACTACTGGAGTGATACCACAAAAATTTCCAAAGCAAAAATATCGCAATTTTAAGTCACATAAAAAGCTTTTGTAAGTAAGTTTTGTTTCAAATTACTTTAGTTAAAAGTATTCCTTTACAAACTATCTTTCTCAAAATCAGTTTCCCGAAACTTTTTCTTTGAAACCTAAAAAATAAACAGGATACATCAAAGAAAAATGTTGAACGTTTCCTCTGCCAGATAATGCTGTTCTCGATACTGGGAAAGAAACTAAATCGGATTTTATTTAAATTATTGTGTCCATGTAAAAAGACTCGGAAGCAGTTCCCATATTGCATTTTATATTTTATTACAGCAATATGCATCGTAGAAAGTCTGTTATTTGTGAAAATAATTTTAGGTCGAAAGGCGCCATGGGGTATTTCCTATTTACGAGTCTAATAATAAAAGTTTCCTTTGCGCATTTCTTATCAGCGACGAGCATACACAATAAACTGGTATTGAAATCCAAATGAAAAAGAAGGTGATTTATTATTCTTTCCATAGGATTAACGCACAGAATTTCAAATTTCTTTGGCTTACGGTTCTGTTCATAAACAATTGATTTAGCAACTTTTAAAAGTTGTCGTCTGAAGAAATCTTTAACAAACGACTGTTCAAAGTATGTCAAGAATGCTTATAGATAAGATATCTATTTTATGTGGAGTAATTAGCTTAATTAAATTGTAAATTTATCACATCATAACAGAACTGGGCAGACATGAAGCAAATGAAAGTGCATTCATATATAATCAAGAGCCTCATCAAACATAATATTAAATACAAAAATTCAAATTTATTTTAATTAATATTATTATATATTGTAAATAAGTTTTAAGTGTTATGTAGAGCATTCACATAGAAGAAAAAAACCCATTCAGGAATAGAAGATAAAGTAACACATATCACTTTAAGAAAAACCCGCATATTCACTTTATTTTCTTCCTTTTAATTTTCTTTTTCTTTCCCAATATTCTACCTTATACACCCAATGGAATCCTGTCAATCAAATTTCATGTGCTTTTTAATTGAACTGTTGCCTTCACTTTGCAACTTCGCTCGTTGGGGCGTTGGGCGCTAGAATCTCAAAACTCTAATAACTGCAGGCCAAGCACAACTGCGAAACTTCAAGGGGTTTAGGGGTATTTAAGACGATGCTAACCGTTGGTCACTCTCTTTTCCCATTTACTGTTCGCCATGTAATGCTCACCATTCTACCTTAGGTTCTAAATGTTTTTGTATGCTACATATCTGGTTGAACTTCACCATGAAAAGAGATTTTAGTCTAAAATGAGCCGATTATCTTCGAATACCCTTACTTTCTCTGCCCATATATATATATATACATATATATATATATAATGCCAGTTTAAACAAGTTGAATTGTATAATAATCTTTCTTAAAATAAATCCTTAATCAACTTTAGAAATAATATTTAAGTAAATAGATGTGTTTTGGAAAGTTTTTAAAAATAATTTTGGTTTATATATATATGATTTTCGAAACCATCTGTATGATATAATACCCGAATTTTTCTCTGATGTGCAGGTCATTATTTTTAAGTATTTCTTGATTTTTTTAAGTAAACATTTTTCTTTATAAATGTGATCATACATTTTTAATAAAACAATAAACCAGAATTCACATAAAGGGTAATTTCTTTTCTCAAACGAAAAAAAAAATCATCGTATCAATTTTCATGATCAGAATTTAAAAAAAAAAAAATGTGAACCGTTTCCTTGAATAATGCATATTTAATAACACTTAATGGATATGTATAGGAAATATAGTAAAGTTAAAAATCCACCGAAGAGGTTCTTCTTTGCTATTTAAAGAAAATGTTACATAGTTTTCGATTGTTTACGACTTATTTGATACTTGAGCCGTCATATAAATGTAACACTACTGCGTCAATGTAACTGTATCAATAATGTAAATAAAAATGAAAAATGAATCTAAGTTTGAAAAGGACAAAAATACATCCCATACTGGCGCTTTATTCGCCATCGTTAAACACTTCAATAACCTTCGTCCAGGTCGCATTATTTCCAGTCGGTTGATCTAAAGTCTAGACAAATATTTTCTCTATCATACAGTTATTCTTTATCTGTAAAGTATACATAATCTTACCTATACATCTATTGATCAGTATATACATTTTTATGAAATTCTATTTCAAAATATTCCAGTGATATTGCATGAACAAATAAATCTTTTTTCATTTCCTTTAAACCTGCTTCTGTTTAATTTTAAAAACACAAATTAAAAGAATATCTAGATGAAAAACATCGCCTTTTTGATTGACCTTCAACACTCGGTAGCAGGATCTAAGGCTACTAAATCGTAGATGAAGTCATCCGCGAATTACAGTATTAATATAAATTGAGTGATAATAAATGTTCCATCATCAATAAGAATTTTCTGCATAACTCTTTACAAGAACACTTGCGTTAAGTTACAAAATAACTTTTTAATTTGAGAAAGTAAAACTTGTGATCATGTATGTTATTTAAATAATATGTAAGTCAATTGTCTGTTTCCAAAACATGCAGAACATATTTAATAAAAGAACACTTAAAATATTTTAAGCAACTTAAGCTTTTGTTTATCAACAAAGCATTATGGTATGATTGTTTCTTACTGGTATTTTGTTTCCTCTTAATCTCTTGCGTAGTAGATCCCATTTTTTGTGCACTAATCATAGATCGCTGTTACTCAAAATAACTTAGCTAATCACTTACAACGTAGATTTATAATACAATCAGTTATAATCCTTGGATCTGTGAGCATAGAACGGTTGATCGTCAGGTCATTAACGTGACAATGAAACCTTGAAAACAATCATTTGCAAAGATTATCTAAGGGTAAGTTTAATTTTCGAGAAAAATCAAATTACCCACGCGGACTCACGCGCACACACCACGCACACACCACACACACACACACACACACCACGCACACACACACACACACACACGCACACACATATATATATATATATATATATCTTTATAATAGAAAGAACATAGGATGTTAATCTGGCACTGAAAAATCGGTAACATCAATCCAGATGAGTTTCATAATGGTGCATAAAGATAAAATGGAGCTTGTGACATGAAATGCTTACGAGTGATGCCACAAGTGTTTGCTTATCAACCGAGTTATAGTAAAACTGCGTGTAAGCGGATTCGATTGTACTTACAACATTCTTTTTTTTAACTAATAAATCGTGGAATTTACTATATTATTTCTCATATATAGGATTATTAGAGTGAAAAACAGCAACAAAATGTAGAAATCTTTCTGCTTTGTTATTCTCTGGAACAGTAATAAGATTTAGACAAGTAATGAAATATACAATTTTTGAGTTATTTTAAATTATTTTCAAATGTGTATATCAATTTTCAGAAAAAAAAGAAAGATTAATTAATTCCAAATTTTCCTCTAAGGATGGGGAATTTTACAAAGAATAATCACTCGTAGTTTAATTTATTGATTTCTTAAGAACGTCGCAACATTGGAGAGATACGAGTACTATTGTCACGGACGACATTTGAACTTGTAACTCCTTCTCCAAACTTCCACACCAACGTGGGGATAAAGAGCTTCAACGCCTTTCAGCCCTCTCATACGATGGGTTCTTAGTAACATGAAGTCTTGAGCCCACACTTCGATGGAAACGGATGAGTTCGTAAACATAATCACTCGTCAACAATGGCCATTGACAGATAGAAACACCTGTGACTTCCAAATTACTAACAAAATTACCATCTGATAGAGCTACAGATCCGAAACAATTATGTTATCTTTAATGCACTTTACCATATAAAATGTATGCAGAAAAACTGATTCACTGTTTGATTAAAAAAACATTGCAACTCTTAACACTTGTTACGTAACATTTATAGAAACTTACTTTTGTATCTACACAAATAAATAATGAAATTTATTTAATTTTCATGCATACCTCTAAATTCAAAATTAAATAGTACAAAATGTAGCTAAATCTGAAGTGAAAGAAATTTCATTTAATATACTAGCCTTCTTTTCTACACGTAGAAAGTTAACAATACTTGAATACTGATTAAACTGTAAGATCACGTTTAAGGAATCTCTAGATCAAACTTCTTCTGTGAAATTCGATAAATATTTTTGCCATTTTAAGAAACTTTGATATAATTTTAGCAGTTTTATTCAAATAATAATATATATTTATATACTTGTGCTCCCGTCTATCTACAGAAAAGATAAAAAAAATAAATAAATAAACGTTAATATTTTCCTTACTGCCAGAGTAAACACTCAGGTAAATTTCACTTACTAACAGTATTTCCATCTCACTGATCCCTCAATCGCGAAAGATATCATTTCGATCACAATGTAATTCCATATCTTAAAAGCATATTCTTAGTATTGCCTTCATATCTCTTCCACAATAGTATTCCAGCATAGTACACCTGTCATATCTTTCCAAACCTTTCTGTGCCTTTATACCAACAAATATATATATTTCCTCATTTTCGCGTTTACCTAAACAAAACAAAACAGTAGGAAAGCAGAGGACAGGCACTGTTTTTTTGTCGGCAACCGAGCCAAGGGAAAAAGTCAATAAAAGATTTTCTCCTTCCCCGCCCCCACAGTACCACTCGAAAGGTAATGATTCTGAATCTGAGGCAGGGACATAAACAGAACCTTTACCCGAGACTATATTGACAGAGAGCTATTGCACCAGGAAGATAAAGAGGACCTCGAGAAAGTAGAAATGAAATGAAAGTCCTTTTGTGTAAGATGTCTTTTCCTTTCCTCGCCGAAAGGGAAAGGAGGTAGGTAGGCCATCCACCTTTCTGGAGGCTTCCAGATAAAAGGCTACTTTGATATTGTTTATATGAATATTTCAAATCAGATCAGCGCCCGTCAATTTTAATGCTAGTCTTTTCTCGGCCCTCAGGCGTTTTTCGCTTCCTTCGGAGTTCGGGGCGGCTTCCTTTTTTGGTCAGGAGTTGGACAGTAAAAAGGATGGCGCTTTTTTTGTTTTACATCAGATAGAAGAAGTGACTTGAAAATAAATATAAGTAAGGAAAAAAAAAACTTTAACGAGCTTTTATTTAAAATGGACTAAAAAGTATAAAATTAATTCTTATTGTTTGTAAAATAATATTTAATTTACAAACACGTATTGCCCCCAAATTAAAATATCGGGGTAATTATTGATTAATTCAGTACCATAGCTATGTTTATTTACATATGAGATTGAAAGAAATATTAACGCATGGATTTTATAAACTATATATTATTTTATATTTAACAAAAAACTATTTTTATACCTTTTAATCCATCTTTAAATAAAACCCTCATTTAAAAAGTATTTTTTTACTTATATTTATTTAATTCTTTTTGTGTAAAAATTTAAAACTAAAAAACAAAAACGTAAGCTATACGCATGTGCAAAATTTCCTCTCAATTTACCGTTACTAAGAGCAAATTCCAAGCCTCTCCCTGCCTGCAGGGAGTCTACCACTGCCTTGAGCATACTATAATATCGTATTGTCTATATGTGTATGCAAAGTATCAGCTTGATTGGATTAGAGAAAGTGGAATAAAGTAGAGTACAAATTTTAAGCAGGAAATATATATTTTCAGAGACATCAAACAGGTAAGCATAACAAATTAAATAGAAGTTTGTAAAATAGGTTTGTAGGTTGATAATACATGATATGAATTGATAATAGATGATTAGGCAGATCACGAAATAATATTTTGTGATTTTCTTTTTATAATTTACATAAAGCTTCAAAAGCCTTTTGACTGTGTAAAATACTATCATCAAAGCATGTTAAGGTATATTCAAAATTATATATATTTAGAAGTCTTCTATTATTTCAGTCAAAAACAGGAAATATTACATATAATGAATTATTAGACAATTGAGATTTAAGAAAAATGATTTAAAATCTTTTTAAGGTAGACAATACATGATGAATCATGTTTTGATTACTGTTAAATGATGCTTATGCCTTTTTTATTTTCAATTTTGAAGCTCTAGAAACATATGATGATTTAAAATATAATTAATAAAATCAAGTTAAAAACATAATCAAAATTACAACTCATTTGAACATTTTCAAAATATTTGTGATCCTTTTAATGTTCTAAGAGAGATATTTATGACGCTCTAATTTTTATTGTCATTAAAACATCTTACATATATAATAGAAATAAGGCACAGTTACCGATCTTAGATCTTTTAAAACTCTAAGCTGAAAATATTATTTATAATAAATTTTAATGTTACTAATGCTTTGCAAAAACTTTTTCTCATTCGAAAGGTTTTCTAGATATTTTTGCCATAATGTTGGTTATACTTAAAAGCGAATACAAAAAGCAATAGGAACTAGTTTTACTTCTTAACATTCAACTCTTAGTTGAGGTAAAAATCAGAAATAGTTTTCATTTTAGTCATTATACGTTGTACGATGGAAATTGATTACTTTTGATTTTAAAGAAATTGTTATGTATCGGATGTGTGTGTCCTGCAAAAATGCTTGTGAATGTTACGAATTTAAATCATTTTATTTTAATAAAGACAGAATATGTTCTTAATTTTAAAAACTAACAAAAAATAGATTTGCTTGAAGAAACTTCTGAATAAATTAATATTTAAAATGGATTACGAAAATCCGTAAATGGGGTCAATTTTTTCTAGAATACAATTACTAAAGTCAACTAATTCTTAGAAATGTTTCATTAAATCTAACTAGTAATAATCATTAATTTTTTTTCCTTCTTTTAAATATGAAAGTGAAACAAGAATATTGATTTAAGTGAACTTCATTTCAAACTTTTTCGTTCCCTATTAATTCACCTTTTAAAGACAGGAGATTTTCGATTTAATAGCAACAGTAGGGTAAAAAGAAGATGGCTAACATCCCATTTATTGATGTTGTCCCCTAATTTAAAGTCTGAAAAGTGAATGTAGATTTCAAAACAGCAGTCAGTGAAAGCCAATTATTCTTTGGGCGTAATGTGTTCACTTTTAACTCTGCCATATGTGGCAACAGTCTTCCAGCGGTATTCTAATGACGGATGACGGCAATTAGAGCTGTGTGTGCATTACGTGGAATTGGAGGTAAGTGCACATTTACGAATCTGACAGAAAACATTTGTGTCAACGTCCAAAAGGGAGAAGTAGAGTTCTTGAAATCGAAGGACCCGATATCTCATTTAACTCGCAAATTTCTTTGACAAGACGTGGCAGAGAACTAGGGAATTAGTTTGATATCAAATTGAGATTCAGATAGAAATTTTGGAGAAATAGAGTAGTTAAAATATTATATAACTGCAGAGTGACATTAATATTAAGTAAAGTATTTTTAAATTCAACAAACACGCAGGAAAATAATTCACGCTAAGAAATTTTAATATTTGCAATTGATAAATGAAATTTGATTAATGTGATTGCTGCAGAAGTATTCTACAACACAGTTTAAGAAGGGGACTTAGTACCTTACGAAATCAAAAGTAGAACATTTTGACAAACTTTTTTCAATTCTTCATAAAACAACAATTTTTGCTCATTTCAGTATGAAACTTTGCCAGTTTGTGTAATACAGTACATAGTTTAAAATATTGGGTCAAGTTTTGCTATTAAATTAATATATTTTCTTATACAACATGAAATATGCGTAAAAAATTTGAAAAATAAATTAGCTTACCTTACGTTACCCACAAGGTAACTTTTGAAAGATGTACAGTAGAACCATAATTCTTATACCAAATTAAATCTAAATAATGACGTTATTCTGTAAACTTCAAATTTTAAATTTATCTTACATTAAGAAAAATTGAAAAATTAAGAAAGTTATCAAGTTTGTATTTAGTAACTTTTTTTTCATGTATCATGTTATAAAATAAAATTTTATCATCCTATTAACAAAATTGAGGTTCAAAGAATAAAGATTTACAAGTACAACACTCATGTAAGATTTTAAAGCTCTGCATGCAAAAGATTTTTTTTAATCCTGTGGGAAATTGTGAAAATAGCAAACTGAGAAAAAGAGGTTTGTTTACATTGCATTACATAGAACAAGCCAGTTTAGACATTTACACTTTTTGTTGTACAGGACGTAACAATTGTCGGATTTTGACGCGGTTTGTTTTAAAATGCTCCTAACATTTAGTACCATTTTTTTAAAATCAAATTTGAAAAATTGAACTTTTGAAGGTGCAAAGGTACTAAGTCCTCTTAAAGCAGAATAAAGCACTGATTATCGAAATTGAATTTATAGTGATAAATTATTAATATTAGTGTATGGAATATTGTTACAAATAATAACACATACCAGTTATAATAAGCCACACATCATCTTAACTAATATGTGACATCAAAAATCTTTCATTTTGTTACTTAAAATACAAAAAATAATGCATACTACTTATGATGAAGCATGCATCAATAATTTTCAGTCAGTAAACTGCATTTATATTTAACAATTAGAGAAAGAATTCATTCCAAAACAGATCATATTTGTTATTCATAATATTGATAATTGACATTTACTTTGTGCGATTGTAGCAAAATAATTCAAAATAGGCGGAAGATTTAAAACTGAATTTGTTTAGATGAAATATTAGTATTGATATAAAATATCGTTATACAAATAATAATACATACCAGTTATGAAGAACAATGCATCAACTATTTTCTGTTTCTGTGGCTTTTTACTAAATAAATACCAGTTTCTAAGATTTTATGAATAAAGAGATATCATTTAACGAAATAAATTGAAGCAAAATCTCATCTGTATAGATATAGAATTGAAAAAAAACTATAAGTTGATGGATCAGAGAGTAATATTACAAATAACAAGTTAGAATTCGGACAGTCAAAATTATGAAATGTTTTAACACGTTACGGTTGTGAGAACAGATCACAAAATAGCAAACGAATTTATTTTAACAATATAATACGCAATAATTGTATGAAAAAGTATAAAATTAATCTACTACCAAACGATATTTTGAGAGAATTATTAGACGAAATTTTCAACATCAATGAAGCTTTATTTGTTTATTTTTGGAAATACTTTTGCAAACAAGATTTAATAACATACTTCATTTAAAAATATAAAATAGTTATTGAAATCGGTGTACATGTTAAAAAAATTCACGTGGAAATTAAAACAGTCTTGTTGAATAGAATTATATCATATTATTTTAGTTTTTCCCCATCATTCATCATTTTTTTTGAATTAATTAGTTTATTTTTCTTTCTGCAAATATCTACTTTTGAGGATAATTAGCTTAAAAATATTATTTTCCTTTCCTAGATGATTATTATGCGTGGTTTCTTTATAAAACTCTAATAGGGTATATTGAATTAAAAATATTCTTAATAAGGGTAATTTTTATCAGATTACACCACATAATATGTAAGTTTTACTGCTAACGTTTCTATAACCAAAAGCAATTCTTTGGTGTGGCAAGTTTGAAATTAAACTTTATATGTGAACTTAGTCAAAAACATTTATCGACCTTTAATTTAGGATCAACATGGAGAAAAATTTGCTTTCTTAAAAACTTAAACAAACGAAGGTTTGTTTCTCTTTTTAAGAGTCATGATGTATTAATATATGTAGTGTATTAAGATATGTAATGTATTAAGATATGTAATGTATTAAGATATGTAATGTATTAAGATATGTAATGTATTAAGATATGTAATGTATTAAGATATGTATTAAGATACGTATTAAGATGTGTTTGAATATTGAGAAGTTTAGTATTTGAACTCAGAAGAAAATTCCCTGTGAGACGTAATTTAATATTTAAATGACAATTCAAAAACGCTACTTTTGAGATGAGATATGAAATAGCCACATTGATTGGATCTCAACTATTTTACCAAGGGTTTGAGTTCAGAATACTCCTGTCTTAACAAATAAAATAAAAATAATGAAGGAAAGGTTTCGAGATATTTTTTGTATCTATTCTAACCCAACATTTGAGTAACCTAGAGTGTATTTGTTGAATGTGTCAATTCTTTTTTCCGAGTTCCTTTTAAATTTGTTTGTTATGAATTATTTATTATATTTTGAACTTTTCATATTTTATTCTTCAGAATATTAATGCTTTATTCTTGCGGGGCTTATTTTTCTTCTTTTAAAACCTTTTTGCAAACTGGTCTAAAATTTGTTATTTTGGTGCTTTTAAACTATAAACATTACTTATAAATACCCCATTTGTTACAACATTAATGGTTTTAATTGAAAATTAAATAATTTTAAAGAATTTTTATTATCCTTATTAGTGTAAATTTGTAACTTGAATTTTATAATCTGCTATTGGGATATTGGGTACATTAAATAAATAAATTTTTCATTCAACATGCTGGCTACTTGTTTTACATTTTCAAATATTTCAGAGCTGGTGTTATCATTATAGGTAAAAAACACTATCTTCTTGTTGATATTCAAGTGGGATTGGGGACTCAAGTGCTGATTCAAACAAAGACTAGTCTTATGGGGAGTGAAGACTGTTTCTTTTTTTCATTGGAAGTGATTCTCTATACCTATGCGAAAGACAATGTGTAAATGATTAGAGTTAAGCAGCAGCTCTTGGATCCAAATTACTGCTACGCCATCGAAATAGAGATTTTGAAGATTTTGGGGGATGTTAACCATCTGACTTCTCAAACCGTGATTTCTACAGACATAAAAAAATAATTTGTTGCATCTGAAATTCGTTTTTTAAAATCTATTTTTATGACCTAAATCAGTACTTAAAACAATCTTTAAGACAAAACTATACCATACATTTAAATTCATAAATATATGAAGTTTTCAAACGTGTAATAAAATAAAGCGAATTTTGAAGTGAATTTGCTAAAAAAAATATGCAATCAGAATATTAGTTCAAATAAAACTAACGTAATTCTGCATTTTTATTTCTCGAATTAACGTAAATACAGAGCTATACAAAGATTTGAAGGGCTAATTGAACGCATGTACCCCCTTCAGTTAATTCTGATCAGAAAGTCGCAAATATCCAAGACAAAATCTCAACTCAAAATCTCCTAAAATATTATTTATTTATCCTAGAAATGAAGAAGTATGTTTAAATAAATATATACAGATACAACGTGTATCATAAACAGCAGAAAACTCTGGTTAGTACAGAAGGATATCTGAATAGATCCGTTATAAAGTCAGCAGTTCTGGTAGTCGATGGAGCAAAGAGAATCCAGGACTGCTGTTATTATAAATTGAGGATGGTACTCTGTTGTCTGGACCGGTATAAATACCCATACCGCAGGGGCACATAAAGAATTCTTGCAATTTGCAATACTGTGCATTTATAGAAATGCGTTGTTCTGGAGTTAAAACCCTCAATGGTAAGACGAGAATGTGTACATGATTCTTTTTATGATGAATAGAATCTAGGGGTGTAAAGAAAGCCGGAGCTGATTTTATGGCAACTGACTAGGCAATTTCAAACCACGATAAGATGATAAAAGCATTATTTGAATAGGTACCTCAAACAATTAATAATATAATAAGTAACCTACCATCTACTCCCCTCTCCATGAGAACAACCAAGTTAATTTAAGAACAGCAAGAACATTCATCGAAATATTCCTTTTTGAGGAAACAGGTTTCGACAGAGAAATTTACAACTTTACCTGTTAGATTAACGTCGTTCTTTTTTGTTTCTGATTAGCATAAGAATAATTCTATATTATATAACACGCAGATTTTTCAATTAACTCCACATCAGACTCGTGATAACATGTCTGAGTAACATTTTGAACTCTTGAAGCATCATTTTCTGCTTATCTATATCCATTGAGCTCCCACACAGGAATTCTATAATAGACACTCTTACAGAACATTTCTTCAAATGAAACACCCTACCGCATAGTATTTGAAGCGTGGAAAGGAGGGAAAAAGTAAACAGAAAATAATCTAGTGGGAAAGCTTAGTAGGTGGGAGAGAGTGCGAGCGAAAAAAAAAATAAGTAAACAGGTGGAAAAAAAAAAGTAATTGAATTTCCGCCTACTATGTGAGAGAAAAAAGGGAACGAAAAGTGTTAACCCTCGTTAGTATTCCTGACACTGAGATTTGAAGACCGAGAGTCTTCTCAGAATTCTCGAGAAGTACCGTCGTAACGGCCTCTTCAGCAAGTAGTTCAATCTAGCACTTAATTCTGATTAGATTTCAAGTTCTATTTATTTTATGTTGGCCCCTTTGTTGTCTTTTGTCCCGAACTTGATTTTTCCCGCTCTAGCCGTTGCCCTTTTGGTGTGCTGTTATGAGGTCGTTGGAGCGAATTCTACTTTTTGTTTTGTTGTTTTTTTGGTTTTCTGTGGGGAATCACTTTTTTTTTTCCAACAAAAGAGTTGGCAGTAGTCTAAAGGGTGTTGTGAGGGTTATCAATAGGGTACATTGTAAGCATTAGGTGATCCCCAGCTTGGAAGATTTGTTGGGTTGTAAAGTTATAGCTTATGACCTTTCAAATCACACATGAAGCAGTTCTTCTAATACTTTTGTTAACACGATTCACGTAAATTTATAAGAGTAATGCTTTTAAATGTATTTGTTAACTGTTTATAAATATATGAGCGTATCTTTGAGATGGTGATTTCAAATTTAAATAATTGAAGAGGGGGCATTTCTTGCAGCAGTTTTCTTACCTAATGTTAAAAATAACCAAGTTTAAGGAGTTTTCTTAAATAAAAAATTGACTAGTCAAACAGTCACTAATTGGTAAACGTATACAATTATTGGGTTATTATTGTTCTTAAAAAGAGTCTTTAGTTTTTAAAACTGATATAAGGAGCAAAACGTTAGAAGTTTTAAATCATACATTGATACGTTTTTATTCGATTTTTTTAATCAAAGTTTCTTATTAAAAATAATATCAATGCAATAAATGAACAAAACAATTACGACTGCATGATCAGCCATTCATAAAGGAATATTTATCTAAGTCCGAAATTGGTTGAATTCTTTCTGAAATATTAGAATGATTTCCATTCATTTTTGCATTCATATAAAATTTAATTTCTTACAAATTTGTAATAAATATATATAATGTTATGAACATAAGTTTATGCTTCCCTGCAATTCTTATCTTATAAAGGAAAAAAATGGATTTAAAGAGATGTCACCAGTTAGCAAAATGAGCGTTTAGGTAATGATGACCTCTTGATCTTGGCGACGGATTTGGCGATCTCTCCCTTTCTTTAAATATATATATATACATACAGAAAAATTATGAAACATGACTTACTAAAACATTTAAGAAAAAAAAGCAGTAATGTTGAATCAAAATAGAAAAGTAAAATGTATTTATTTCCATAGCACAAAAAATGCGTTCCAAAATTCTAACTAGAAAAGATTTACTAATTATCATTAATTGAGATACATTTTTTGAACCTAAGACATTTTATCTAAGGACTCTAAGGCATTAAATAGGATAGCTATTTTTTTTTAAAAAAAAAAAGATCATAAATGTGATTCTTTCTTCTTTTCAATAATATACTTCTTTATTTACGAGTTTTAATTTAGCATAATTCCATTTTTCCTCTACAAATCGAGCATATGTATCAGCTTTGATATGTGTATAAATCAACTCCTGTTGGAAAGAAATAATTTTATATTTCAGTTAAAGAGTCTTATGATTTCTCATTCTATATATGTAATTGTTTGGGATCTTTAACATATTCCTGAAAAATTGGAGCTACCTCTACTAATAACATTCGCTTTCCACCCAAAAACATAGTTCTGAAATCTGTACAAATACATTAAAATTAGGATGAATGAGTCTAATAAATTTTTATACTATAGCAAACGTATACTTGTCAATTAAAAAAAATTATTTTAAATTCTGTTCTAAATAGTATATTACACTTATTTTTGAAGTTAATAAATAGGATAAAGACTTGAAGTTAATAATAGAACAAATGCATAACTCATTGACTAAGGTCAAATGACTAAGTCACGAGTCAAATGACTAAGTCACGAGTCAAATGACTAAGTCAAATGACTCAACTGACTCAGAGTCGACTAAGTTAAATGACTCAAAGTCGACTAAGTCAAATGACTCAAAGTCGACTAAGTTAAATGACTCAAATGACTAAGGTCACGAGTAAAGTATTTGTGACGTTTATTTGTCGCCAGCATAAAATGTAACATCTGCATTCATTCGGTAAATGCATAACTTTTAATTCATGAAATACTATCATGCAAAACTAAAAATAGATATTTATGCATATGGAACAAAATTTAACAATTCGAAAAATTCAAGTCCTTTCAGGCATGAAAGAATTTTATGAAATCTGCCAAATTTTCTTGAACAACAGTAAATAGTCTGCGAATTCTAAGAGCACAGACGAATTTGACAAAAAACATTTGATGACTAAAAACTTTGAGATAGAGGAGTAAACAAAAATTCTAGGCTATAATAAATTTAATCTTAATATTACAAATGGATCTATATTCTGGTTTCCAAGGAAAAGAAATAATAATATCGAAACTCAAGACTGTCACAAAAGAATAATATTGTGACATAAATTTTAAGGCCCTGATTTTCAAGACACTCATATTTAGAACACTTATTTCAATAAATAATAAAAATTTACAAAGAGTTATGTTTTATTTTTCATTAAAACGTTTTAATGCATTAAAAACCCGAGGAAAACGTGCTAATTGCATTGTGTTGAGGAATTAAAATGGTTTGGATTGTGTAAGTGCAGTATGTGCTCGAACTCGAAATTGATTTTTTCCACTAAAGTTTAGTATTTTATGTAATATTTTTACGGCTGAATGTATCGCTGTAACATGCCGGCGAATGGCATGCATGAAATTTAGAAAGAAAATTCTCATCCTCTCCCCTCTCCCCAAAATAAAAATGGCAACAATCTAGTCACGTATTGCATCTACGAGATGTGGCTACTAAATAATGAGACTGACGCTGTAAAATATCTTATTTTGATTTCATACATATTATCTGCTTCAATATACACCCCTCCTCTATCCTTACAAATATCCATGCAAACCTTCCAATGTTCGAAACAGTGTTGGAAGTCTTTTTCTGTCAGCGTCTCCAGGAACCGCTGCTTTCCCTCTCTCAGCTCCAACGACTTAAACCTTGTTTCTTTTAATACAGATTTCACCTTGGGAAACATAAGGAAGTCGCACGGTTCAGGATAAGACTAATGAGGCAGATAGTATAATACCAGGATGCTGTTTCTTTTGGCTTGAAACCTCTTGACAGACAATGTGGAATGAAAAGGAGCATTGTAATGGAGGAGAAATTTGCCGTACGGATTCTTTGTTAATTCCCACAGTCTCAGCAGTCAGATGAATACTTAAACAATAGTCAGATGGAAACAGATTACCAATTTTTTCGGTATTGTCTTCCGATTTTCACGTGGGAAGGAAACCCTCTCCACAGACATTACAGAATGAGGTGGCGCATTGCCATGGGTGTACCATTTCACGTAGTAGTTCTTTGTCGATTTGTATAGTCTCAAGAACCCCACGGTCAGATCGAATCAGATTATAGTTTTTTTTTTTTTGATATTGTCATCCATTTTTGACGTGGGAGGGCATGGGGTGTCGGGTGTGAATCATCTTGAACGTCTTCTCGGCCATTTGAAAATGTTTAAACCTCTCAAAAACACGTGCATTCGTTAAACATTCATTGTCATACATTTCTTTCAAAAAAGTATAAATTTTAGAAGTAGTTTTTGCAAGTTTCATGTGAAATATCACAACAAATCGTTGCTCACTTATTTTTTTCAGCAAAAAAAAAAAAAAAAAGAACTCTAATGCGAACGAAAATTATGGGTATACGTGTTTGCTTACAGAAACCAGAGTCACTGTATTCGTAAGGAAAGGCGTCGCGCACAGCAACTGTTGGCTGTTGGAGTTAGGTGCAAGCGTACTTCTTCTGTAGAGGCTTCAATCTCGTTATTTAATAGCATAAGCTACTGTTCTGTTTGATACGAATTTTTAAATTAGTGTAAAAAAAGATTCAAATTATGAAAATCCGAAGCTTAAAATATTTCAATACATATTCCTGATACGAAAACATTATATGATGGAAATTAGTACAAAGCAAGAAAAGACAAATTAGATATTGCCGGGTGTTTATTTACGATTGGTTTTGTCATTGAGTTCACACTATTGCCTGCGAAATCGGTTATTAGGAGTGATTTACATTATTAAAATATAAAAAATTAAATTCAATACATTTTTAAGAAATTAATTTCGAATTATCTTATACAAATACTATTTTTTATCTTAACATTTGTAATTAAAAATTTCCCTCATACTTAAATTAGTAATATCAGTTTCGTTTGATAATAACTATCTAGAAATCTCTCAGCTTTAGAAAAGATTGGCAATAAATCCAATTTTTTTCACCCCACATAGAAACTTTCTCTTCTGTCGTCTCCAGATTTATGTATCTTAAGAAATTCCCTCAAAGTGGAGAATCCCTTTAAAAACGGAAACTATTCTGAACAGCTTCATTTACTTCTCATTTCTTTTTATCATTTATTATACCGAAATAATTAATTGACTAAATTGAAGCAAAGGTATAGCGCACCGAAATAAATTAAGCAACAAACAGAGAAATCCGTCCCTTCATTAACGAACCCGGAAACAAAATCAAAGCATTTCTTCACGAGACGGCATCCAACGTTATTCCTTTCCGTTCTAGAAATTAATTTCATTAGAAATTTCTCTTCGCGAGGTGGCAACACACGCGATTGTAGTTCCGAATTCGTCTTCATTAATTTGCGGGACTGTCAAAACACTTTTGGAAGGAGCTGCAACCCTCTCCTCCCTTCCACTACAAAATCGAAGTGGCGAACCCTGTCAGATACAAGTGAGTGATTGATTCTGATAGATGAGATACTAGGGTGTCATCTAATTTGCATGAAGTGGTGGACCCCAGTGCAAGCACCTTCACGAATTTCGCGCAAAAATTAATTAAATCAAGACACTGTACGGGCTAGGATCCATTATGGGGAGGGATATTTTAAGATTTGGACCTTTGTGTTACAAGGGATGCACGTAATTTATATGCACTTAAGAAGTTAACGAGTAATGATAAATTTCGTGGGGCATGCTCTATTCTGATTGGTTATGGATTTTTGGAGGAGGTGAAATCTGTATTTATTTTTATGGCACCCCAGGTATCTGAAATCGTTCACTGTAACTGTATCAGAGATAAAGACAAGTAATGCTATGTTTTAGTTTTAATAGAAATTTTATCGGAAGAATGTAACTAAAATAGACCCAAAGAAATCTCGAAAAAGCAAATCATACACACACAATAAATAATTTTTTTATATATATTTGTATGCATGGGATGGAAGGCTATCGGATGCGGATCTCGTAGGTTTGAATCTAGATCAAGTGACGAAGAAAGATTCCTGAGTTGGCACCTTTCTCTGAAAACTTCCAAACCACGCTATTGGGTGGACATTGAGACTTACAGATTTAACGTTGACCAGTCTTTCTACCTTAATATCTTTGGGGCCCGAAGCCTCGACTCGACGGAAACAGCACAGGCTACGAGCGTGCGTTCTTGACCACAAAGTTATCGCAGCCACGTGATCTGTGTCCGAGTAACAACATAAAAACCATGAAAATAAATTAATTTTGATTTATCCTTACAGTCCCTTTTTATTCATAACATAAAGTGGTAAACAAAGTGAGAATGTACTTTATAAATTCTGTTTTTAGAAATATTTTGCTGTACTTGTTAACATTTTACTCAGGTAGAATTCTTAAAAAAAACATCATATTTATTCATTTTATTAAGAATATATCAAATTTATATGTTTCAATCATATTTATTTTATCGCTATAAAATCTTATTAAAATTACATGAAATGCTAACTCACTGAGCATGAGCACATAGACAAAAGATTTATTTCCATATATGAGTACCTGAAAGGATATTCTTTAAGACTATGACAAATATATTTGCCCTAAAATATTGACTGTAATACGCACTTTTTTCCCACGTTTGGTCCGTAAAAATGAGAGCGTGTATAAAACTCGTGTAAAAATTTTAAAAAAATTGGTTTTTAAACATCGAACAACGAAAGCTCAGCTGTAAGAGACAATTGTAACACGCGTGCTACGCAGGTGTTCTTTTACAAAACAGGTGTTCTTTTACACAAATGGGAACTCACAGTATATGTATCATATTACGACGACATCAATAATTATGAATTGGACGCACCAACAATAGATCAACTGTGTTCTAGTGAAAGTGATTAAGACGGATAATTTGACAAATTTGTTTGCTTTGTATTAAAATTCAAGCCTTTTCTATAGAATTTCACACTTTCGTTTCATTTTATTAAAAATTTCAATTATGTTTATAAGTACTTGTATAATTTTTAAATAAAATATTGAAACCTTATGGGTGTGTATTATATTTTAATTTTAATTTTTTCCGAAAATTTAGTGCCAAATCAAGCATGCGTATTATAGTAAAGATTTTACGGTATTTATTTTCGTAATAATTCTGGATGTGTGAGATTACCGAACTCAAAGGTTTACTTCATACAGTTTATGACTATCGGCTATTCACAGTTTTCTCTTCACTAACCTCAGAGACTTTTCGTACTTTAAAATGCACACACAACTACTGCTTGTCAAACAAACAAAACATGATGAAGATAAGAAGTATAATAAATTGAAACAAGTATAATATAATTTAAATATATAGGAGAAACAGAATTGTAAGGAAATAGAAGTATAACGATGGGCTGATAGGTATTTGTAAATTAGAGTATATAATCGTAAGTAGTAAACTGGTTAGAAATGACTCATGATTAGAGTAATAAGAGTTGAATCTGCAATATTCATGAAGATTCTTAGCAGCTGCGAAAGAGTTCGTAAATTAAGATTTTGTAGCGTAAATATAAGCTAGGATTAAAATAAGCAAGAATGATTTGACAGGGATTGACCTTACTAAGTTAAAGTAGACAAATAACAAACTGTGTTGATCTTTTCTCTGACATCTCTTCAATTGGATTTGAGACCACCTTATTAATTCTTTAATTCAATTTTAATATGTGTGTTGGGTATGTTTAATAATGAAAGATGATGTTGTTCACCTCTTAATTTAATTTTAATATATATACATGTGTGTGTAGAATAATTACATAATAATGATGAACACTTATTTATATTATTTACTGCATAATATAAATAAGAGTTTATCAATATATAGAATAAACTTTATTCATACGTATTTTATCCACATATTTCTTAAAAACAATGAAGACTTAACGTTCCCTTTCGTACTTGAAAGTTAAATCATCCATAAATATGCTCCTTCGGTACTTTTCTAAAACTATAATTTATAAAATTGAATGTTTCTCGCAAACTATAATATTATCAGCCAACTGTATTGTCATTTTGTGTTTCTTATGAATCGAGGTTTTTCAAAGTTTAAATCTTCTGAGATTACGAACCATAAATTTAAAATGAAAGTTAGTCATTTTAATATAGCATAAACTAATTTATAAAGGTTTTACAAGTATCCAGAAATACTATGTATTAAAGAAGGAAAGGAAAACATATAAAATTATGTACTCCCCCCCCCCAGAGATGTAAATAAACTGTCCGAATATTCAGTGTTAGTTCAGCATTGAAAAAAAAATATTTTTCACTTGACAAGGAAATTTAATAATAAATGAGACCCAATATTTAATAATTTTCGAAATTTAAACATAAAAATTGTAAAAGATCTTTATAGTTTATAAGCTCCCATCGTTACATATTTGAATGTCTTACTTCACAAATTATATTATTAAATTTTAATTTAAATTATATGTATAAATTTTTGATATGCGCTTAAATATTTCAACAATTTCTAAGCTTTAATAATGGGAAGATATTTTTGTTGTAAAGAAACTGTAAAACCAAATAAAACTTTTTAACGAAGTACTTTTGAAGGTAAAATTAACTATTTACAGCCCTAAAAATATTCATAGAATTACGTATAAATATTTCTCTTCAAATTTATAGTCAGAGAGTTATAAAAACAAATTTATTTAACTAATGGAAAATAATTATTTATGAGCTTATTAAGAAACATTTTCAGTATGAAACTTAACTAAATCAGATTAAAAAATCAGAAATATACCTAATTGAATATCTAGCTATTAAATATGGTTTTAAATTATTTTACATACAATTTTCTTTTCGGTATGCTCGATCGAATTAAAACACAGAAAGTAAATATGGGTAAGCTCAATGGAATAAAGTCTGAAAGTTATGCTTCATTTTCCATTTCATTTTTCTCTCAAATTATATCATAAGATAACGCATACTATGAGCATAAATGTTACTTTATTCAAATGACCAAGCTTTGATTAGTCTGTAAAAAAAATAATGCTTATGATAAAGTAATTTAAAGTAATTAATCTATGCAAAAACATAAAAATGTGTAGTTGCTTAACGCAGCTCTATGAACTGGCCATTTAATACCATACAACTCTCTTGAGTTTACCATATAGAACATGACGGAATTTAATCCATTTAATGTACACTTCTTACTAAATTCACTGCTTATGAAAGATATATATTAAAAATACAATGCACTAACAAAACATCTATTAGAAGACTATTGTATTGTTTTACATTGCAGATAGTATATTTACTAAAAGTATGAGGTCTTTTAAAATAGAATACTCATTTTCCTCTTTGAATGAGTAAATTTCGTTTTCAATGTCTTAATGTTTATCTTCAGAAATTTTGTAATCGGTTTCCTCTCCTGAGTAAAGAAGAAAATTTTCTCACTAACTCACAAATTAATGTATTATGAATTATATATATAAAAAAATGTCTTTATTCCTTAATACTCTTGACAGTCTTTCAACCGAAGCATTGCACCTAATTTTGAGCAATGAACTGTGATTGGTAATGGATTGGAGCCGTTTAAGTTTACTCATACATAAGTATCAAAATGCTAAGTAATGACAAGAAACGATTTTATCGTGTAAGATTATACACCTAAAAAGCGCTCACAAAATGGCATAACCTATTTTGTCTTCCCTCTGCGGAATAACGCATAACCCACCCCCGTTGAATAATCCGTATCCCCCTCCCCATGGAGCTACTCATTCATTAAAGTTCTCTGAGTGACTCGGTGGATGTACAGGATGTTTTGGGAACTAATGGGCATAAATTTAAGGGGTTATAGAAAACATCTAAACATGCAATAGTCACCATATAATGTATAAACGGAAAGCAGGCTATGAAGCTCAAGATGGAGCTTTTGTGGAAAGCATGAATAATGGTCTTTTTCTGATTACTGCATGTTACTATACCTCCTGAAATCCAGGGTAGAAACGAAGATGTGTAATAAAACTCGCACTTTATGATTTCCATTATAGTGTCTCTAGTGGTTCAGCGCTTGCTCTCTGCCATGCATTTCAATATGAAAATTGCTTGTTCAGATGTTTTCTATCACGCCTCAGATTTTTACCAGTGAGTTCCGAAACAATCTATAGAACCAACGATCTACCAGTATTAATGGAATATATCTAATAATAACGCAATTACAGAGAAAAATCTGCGTAGTATTGTGCAAAATTTAAAATTGAGTAAGGAAATAATAGTGTCCCGCATAAAATAATTAAAACTGCAAACTATATTGTTGTTTTGTACTGATATCCTGCATTATTCTGTTAAAGAAGAAGGTATATCATAAAATAATTTTCCATGCCTGGTCATTCGATGAAAAATACTATGTTATTGGCAGGCCGGATTGAATAATTGTTGAATAAAAGAAAGAGTAAGGTATATTCCCCTTATTAGATCAGTTGCTTATAAAAACTTCTTTTCGAAATATATTGCATCAATAAAAATCCATTACAAGATTATGGCATTTTTTACAATACAAAGATATTTTTTGGAAGTATATGAGTGTACAGGTTCTTTTAAAACAGAACATGCATGTATCTAGTTGAATAACAAGATCTAGATTTTTTTTTTTAAATTTTAATGATTGACATATGAATTTTTTTTCCAAATTTCTCTTCCAATAAAAAATAATACTTCCCCACTAACTCACAAACTAATATGTTGCGGATTATAAGACCATCTTTATTCCTTTCTGTTTTTGACAGTTTTTAATCTAAAGCATTGCGATCACTCCTGATTTCTAGGTTATTGAATTAACTAGTATTATTGGCGACTTCGATAATGTGATTGTGATGGATCGGAGCTGTTGAGGATTGCTCATACATAAGTATCGAAGATTCTAAATAGCAACAAGATAAATTTTCGATCGCGACAAGTAGCAAATTTATATGAAAGCATCTCACCTCCGAAACAAAAAAAAATAAATAAACAAATAAAATAAAACACCTACTCCCGCCTTCGTTTGACAATCTTTTCAGTCACAAGTAACCGGGGGAGAATTCATTTCTCCATGACAAAAGACTTCAGATAAACAAACAGAACTCGGGAAAACTGTTGCAAGGTCTTTTAGGCCATTGCAAAATTCATGAGAAGTTCCGAGCCATTTCTTGTTATTTTAGTGCACAGCGGCAGAAGTGAAAAAGAAAAATAAAACCCTCTTTGATTGTGACGGGATAAAAAGCTGCAAAAATAAATAAGCGACTTTTATATATAAAAGCTGCAGTTCCAGCTCTGGGCACAAGTTTCTTGAAGTAAAAGCATGTTCCATATGTACGCATTCCAACGGGCTTTGCCTTCGGGGTTGCAAAATGGAATACATTCGTGGAAGAAGGTTCTTCTCCCGACAATGTTTCTTCTGAAAACATCCTTATTTGTCATTCCATTTAATATTTCTTTTCTATGTGTGTGCTTCTTTCAGCAGGTCCTATAGCTGAGATACGCTCATTTCAATTTGTATCGTACAAGAAGACGCTGCTGCCATCTGCCATCAAATGATTTAAATTCGTTCCTGCTGGTTTCATTTCTTTCTTTGTTGACGTTTTGTCACACTCATGTTTCCATAATGAACTTGCGTGCAAAATGGAACCAAGGTAGATATATTAAAAAAAATTGAAGCTTTTGTGATTGTTGTTGGTTTTGAGGAAAATGGAATTTTAACGAAGACACGAACTTTTCAAACTGTTTCGTTTTTTATGCTCCGCCCGCTCGCTGATGTTTTTATAAGAAATATTTCTTTCTCTCTTTTTTTTCTTCTTTTTAATCTTGTTTTTCTCAGGTTGGTTCGTGACAGTCGACAGTTTTGTTTATGACAGGAAAATCAAAATATAAACAAGTTGCGATGAAACTTTTCTATTTACGGAAAGACATTCATAATATTTACTCAAATGTTCATTTTCGAAGTATATCGTATCGTTTTATTTCAAAAAATATTAAAATAGGAATCGGAAAGCGCATAAAATGTATAGTTGTTGAAAATAACAAATTTATGGCTGTTGTTTATTTAATATATTATTCTATCTCGCTCCATCTCTAGGTGTTAGCGGGATTCTTATCACATCCCGCTTGGTAAAATGGAATTGGTTTTGAATTAGTTACACACTAAAGAGACAACACGAGGAGTACAAGGGATGGACCTCAGGTTTTTGAAATACGTCAAATGATGAACACGACATTTGAATTAATTTTAATTTCTCCAATTCAAATCCTTCTTCCAATTCTTAAAAATTTTAATGGGCATAAATACGGCTACATGAAGGGCATCCGAGATTCGAACACGCAACCTACGGTTTTCGAATTTCTCACTCTTTTATAACACTCCTTTCTTTTGTATTGAATGTATACATCCTTTATTTAAATTTCATCGTTTCTTAAAAATGCATATATATATATATATATGTGTGTGTGTGTGTGTGTGTGTGTGTGCGTGCGTGCGTGCGTGTATAAGATAAAGCAATGAATTTATCATTAAAAACATAAAAGTAAGAGGACAATTAAAATCGAAAATAAACAAAAAAAAAAACACATTTATAGAACTAAGTAAAAAAGTTGAAACTGAATCAAATTTGAAACTAATTTGAACCAAAGAATAAATCGAATAATTCGATTACCCAACAAAACAAAACATGCATATTCAGACTGGAGAATGAATTTTGGGGTTAAACTAGTTCTATGGTACCAACCCTCCCCAAATGCATCTTGTTGGGTGAAATTGAATTACTCCAAAATTCAAATTGTAATTTAAAGAAAAGAAACAATAAACAAAGAAGAAAAATTGAAAGGCGAGATATCTCAATTACTAATTATTTTCAAAAACAATATATATATATATATATATGTGTGTGTGTGTGTGTGTGTGTGTGATAGCACATTTCAGATAAGACATTTAATATAGTTGATGCAAAAGTAATAATTAATAAGAAACGCATACTTTTATTTTATTGGTTATTTTACAATAATTCTCGTATTACAATTGTCATATATATTAGATTTTGTTTTCATACACACAAGCAATATTTAATCTATAGATAGAGGTTTAGTTCACACTATTATATTAACTCATCATTTAATAAAAAATGAAGACAGTAACACGTATTTGTTAATAAAAATTACGGGTTCGCATCGTCGAAAAAATGCACTGAGTCTTATCTAGGCTTTGCCTTCATTTCATTAAGCAGTTTATTTGATTTTACAATATTTTTAAGCAAAAAATTACGATTTTTGTTTTATTATTTTTTTCATTATTGTGTTTGTATTTTATAAAGTTTTTTTAAACACTTTATAGCAACAGCGAATAACATTCTACGTTTTGTAGATCTTCGCCATGTTGTAAAATGAAAAATTTGTTCTTGATTAGGGATGAATTGAAGAGCACATAGTTGCTTTTATATATGCGCTTCATCTCATCACCATCACAGAAGATACCAATATAGCTAGGAACTTAAAGTAAATTCTTTGTTTTGTAAATTTTCCATCGTCTTATTAAACTTTGCATTCGTTCTGGTATTAATCGGCATTGAAAATTCTACTGCTAACAATGGAATTTCTTCACATTATTTCAAACCTTTTGACTATAACATTATTAAAATACCTATTCAATTTTTTTTGCTTGAAATTGCTACATAGAAATGAAAGTTTATGATAAATATTTCAAAGTATTCGTGAGGAATGTAAATTTATACATTTCGATTTTCACAGTCATCGTGTATCCTTACAACATTATCTCAAATATTTTAAGATGTTAAATTTAAACTTAGTTAATATCTTTAAATATTTAAAACGTCGATTTGATTTTTAACTATCAAGTGAAAACAAAATTTTATCCTAATTTATTACATTTAGATGTGGAACACTAAGTAAATATTGAATTAAATATTTTTGTAGGAATTCTTATCCATTATGGCATTTAACGAAGTAAAAATCATGGAGGAAAGGAAAATAACATGAAAATTTGAAAATAAGAAGTCTTAATTAGAATGAGAGATCTCTTCTTAGTAAATATTAGTTTTTGATTCTTCACTTTATATTTTGTTATTAAAGATTTAATTATTTAGCATTAGATTTCTTTCTTTCTGAGTCGTTAATGAGAAAAATTCAATGAATTCTTCGGCAAAATGTGTTCATTAAAAACAGAAATCTTAAGCCAGTTATTTAAAATCTTACCTTTCCTAGCTTTACAAATACATGCCTGGATTCTTATAATGACTTTAAACTCATCTCACACAAAATCTATTTCTTTCTTCTCGATATTTTAATTTTCTACAATTTTTCGATCTCTCTTCCTCTCGCTTTCACTTCATTTTTTATTACTTCGTAAAGAAAATAGAGAAGGGGAAACAAAAAGAAATAAGCGCTGAAGAAAAAGAAGAAAAAAAAATTCGTTTGTGAGGCATTTTTAATTAATTCTGTCATTACGTTCAGAGTAAGCAGCTCGGATTTCAAGTAGACGTTTAACTAAAAGTCTAAATCCAATATTTATTTTGAACAGTTTTCAATTTGAAAGTCAATCAAGGAGTTATTCACCGAGATTGCTTTGAAAATAACAAAAAAAAAATAGAGAAGCAAAAGATAGATCGCTAAAGAAAACGGAGACAAACATTACAGCAGAAGTAATTATAACTGAAGACCCCAGAAATAACATCTGTGAGGACGCTTAGTTCTCGCAGATAAAAAGAAACTAATATTATTTGAGGAATTTTTTTTCTTGCAGCAGCAACGCTGTCCGATGTTTTTGACAGTGCGGAAAATTATTTCTTCAACCCTTGGCAGCGATATATTCCATTTTCTTATTGAATGAAAGGGGAATGGCTATAGGACCAGTAATTAAAACTGAATCCTTCGCTCAGAGCCATGTATAAAATTTAATTTATGAGAGGTCAATGATATGCCTTCTCGGATTGACTGAGTTGATAAAAGAGAGCTACTGGGAATAGGAGTTTCTGTAAAAAATTAAAAATAAACTTCTCCTATTGTGCTTTCAGATAGATTTTCGCGAATGAGATTTCTTTTGTTGACAATTGCATATGTGCACTGAGGGATTAACAAAACAATAGTGTTTTGTAATAGTGCATATACGTCTTAGAATATGCAATATTTATGTTTAAATCTTCAGTTTATTTGAGATCGTAGGATTTCTATAAATATATTTTTGGATATTACATTAGCAGAAGTTTGAAGCCAAATTAATAAATAAGTGTCAAAAATCTAATCACTGATTTATTGATCATTTTTAGCACTATAAAGGATATTTGAAAGCATAGTAGTAACATTGGAATTTTAGTCATTATATTTAAAATAATATCTTCGGAACAGTTATTATAACTTTGAGAGAGTCAAGGTTGATTCCTTTTTATGTACTCCTAAAACAGGATACCGTGCATCATAATATATAATAAATAATATATGATACCGTGTATCATAAATATAAAAGCAATGCCTTATAGGCTTTGAAAGAGCTTAAGTAGTATATGATTAAGTGTATATAGAACTAAATGCCTGCATATATTCAAATCCAGTGCATTAAAAAACTTTAATATTTAGATTTTGTATTAAGCATTATTCTGATTAGATGATGAGAGGTTAGAAAGATAACTCCGTTTCTGTCTTTGAAACGACTAAAATAAGAATAGTGAATGCATAATATTTCTTAATCCGCATAACTTCATAATTTGTAATTTATGGCATCAATATACAAATATGTTCTAATTAAGTCCAGAAGATTAATAATGCATAGATAATAAACGTGGTTTTTATGTATATGGAAAATTGTAAAGAAAAGAATTTGAGAATCTGTGTTATAACAACATTTTTTTATTAATTAGTTCGTTCAATTCGAATTTAATATCTGGAAAAAGTTATTAAAGATCCTAATTATTCACAACTGGAAAAAAAATCCAATAAATTTTAATGTATTAATTTCAAAAGTAAATGAGAAATATCTGCTAATATTCAAATTGTGAGTATAATTCTTATATGTATGCATACTGAAAGTAGAACATTAAAAATATATTGAAATTATCCTGGAAAAACACATCATTCCAACAATGAATAAAAACTTTATACTAAGGATACTGTATGACGCTAGGATAAGTGAATTGTTTTTTTGCTGTTCTGAAGTCTTTGTATTTTGCAGAAACTTCTTATAGAGTCTTATAATTTCTTCTATAAAAAAATTGCAATCTTTATCCAAAATAAACGCAATCTAAGTAGAACATTAAAAGATATTAAAATTATTTTGGAAAAACACATCAATCAGCATTCAACTAAAATTTATGATAAGGATACTGTATGGTGCTATGATAAGGGAATTGTTTTATCTGTTTCTATGTGTTTTACACAAACGTCTTATAGAGTTAGATTCTTTAAAACAAATTCTAGTGTCTAAACAAAATCAATTCTATCTAAGTAGAACACTAAAATATATTAAGATATTCTAGAAAAACATATCAGTCAACATTCAACTAAAATTTACAACTAAAGATTCTGTGTGGTGGTGCTGTGTTCAGGGACTTTTTTCATCCTTTTCTGTGTATTTTGCATAAAATTCTCACTGAGTGAATTCTTTTTTAAAATTAAAGCTACAAAGCTAGATTTTTTTTTACAATTTGTTTTATTCCAAACGAAAGAACAAATTCAACGGAATACTCGAGTGTTCAAGCTTTTATCCTTCGGTATATTTTTCTTTACACACGCTTGATTTCTAAATTCAGTTGTACAATTTTCAAAATGTTCCATTAGGCTAATTAATTCCGGATTACTCGAATAACACTTCATTGAAATTCAGTGAAGAAGAAATCTCACTTCGCAAAAGCGCACATTGAATATTTTTTTCCTCCAAGATATTCAATTTTCTCTAAATACTCCCAATCGAACAAAGCAAACAAAAGCTTTTCAGTAGAATCTCACACAAAAAAATATGCAGGTTTGTTTAGAAGACGAAGAATAAAAGGTTTCGATAGCATACTAAAAGCATATATTTCATCCATTGTCTTTCTGAATAATTTTTCTTGTAGCATCTTTTAAGCAACAACGATGAATGTAACTAATTGAAGATACTTCATGCTATAGTTAGAATTAATTTTGTGAGTTTACATTACAATAGGTATTCTGAAAGCTGTTAGAAGAAACAGATGGTAATGAGATAGAGAGATATTGAAATAATTATTTTTTGTTCTCTACTTCTTTCATCGTGTGTATTTAGTGCTTATTAACAATAAAATCGTCGTACGATTTGTTATTTGTAATACAGTAAGAATCACTTTCTATTATTGTACTGTTTTATTAAAAGAGCAAAATGCTGGAATAAGAGATCAAATATTGAAAATTAAATATTGAACAAAGAGAATGTTACATCGAAGTACATGAATGAATTTATAAAACAAAAATAAACTTCGTGAAACATAATATGGAATGAAATATTATTTCACGTTAAGGACTTTAATTTAATATCAATTTGTAAATCAAAATATTCTCCTTTAGCGTCTGATTTTCCAATGGCTATTATTAAAATTCAAAATAAAATTCTAAGAATAATATCAAATTAAAATTTATGTAAAGTTCTGATTCATCATAGTTTTTATTTGTATTTCAATTCCATCCGTAATTCCGTACCTCTATCCATATTCCTTTTAATATTTCGATCTATATTTTGTGAATTATAATATTGATGGTTTATTTATATATAAATATAAATGAAAATTTTTGTAGAATTTACAAATTATTTGTGAGATTCAGTTACCTTCGATTATATAATATGTTTATCAGATTTTCTTAATTTATTTTTAAAACAATATCTGTAAATATAAATTTCAAAACAGAAATAAATTTAAATTCTGAAGGGCTTAAAATACCATTTTATTATAGTAAAATCACAGCAAAAAGTATTGTATGGTTTGAATAAATTATTTGTTAATGGAAATGTAAATAAACTGTCATTTAGTCTATAAAATTGAAAATTATAATAACTTACCTTCTTTTGAAAATCATTGAAAATATACATATAAAAATGAATGAAAATATATAAAAAAAATACAAATATACAAACATTATTGCTTAATGTTCTATCAATAATCTATAAAATTTAAGTTCATAAATTTCTCAAAATAAAAAATATTTAAACTGCTGATACATATTTTATATTAGATACATATTTTTATACTACATCTTAACAGTTGTCAAAAGTAAATGCAATTATGATTTTTTTATAAAGTTATCTAAAATTTAATCCAATATTTTAAAAAAAGCAATTTAATTTTCTATAAAATAGTTACATTCTTAGTTTCAAGATAAAATGAGTATGTGCTTCAACATACTTGAACTAATTTTATTTCCTAAGACTTTTGATTTTTTTTCTAAAGTAACTTCCTGCAAATCGTTAAGACTTTGTCTGTCTTAACTATTTTGGGAAAGGTTATAAGCCACGCCCACTATCGTATGTTTAGGATTAAGACTTTTCCAAAGTTTTTCTACTATTAGTACCAAAAAATAAATCCGTTGAAGGATTAACTATGTCCGTCGTCGTTAGCTATTTGTATTTTGGACTTAAAACAAAACTTTTTTTTTGTATTTCCTTTAGAACTTTTAGAAACTATGCATTACAGACAAAGAAATGTATTTAGTTATTACAACTTCTTTATTTATAATGGAGTTTACTATTAAATGAATGTAATAATGGGATTTACTAAAAAATATTTTCAAGTTAATAATTTATGTTGTTAACTTGAAATTTGATATGAATTCCTAATCATACAATTTTGAGGATGAAAAGTTCTATAGTAATTTATCTTATAGATGATAGAATCCAAATGAAAAGATATTAATTTACTAAGGGTTTCTATAGTTACAGAAACGTGAATGTATTTAGGAGACAGAAATAATCTAAAGATAAATTTTAAATAATTGTTCAAATTGTTTGTTTTATGATAATTTTTTTAAGAAATTTCATCAATTAATGCTTTAAAAATTTTCCTTCCATTCAGTAACAATATTTGAGATTTTCTTTCACATATTAAGAAATATGTTTTAGAACAAATGTGTTTATTTTTTGTGTTTATCGCATCTGTATTATATACAGTGAAATGTTATAGTTTACGAAACATTAAGAATACACATTCAAATATTATCGACGCTTCTATTATTCTTATACATTTCTGTCTATATTTTTAAAAAAGAATTACTATATAGACATATGCTTGGAAGGAAGGATGCGTTTCGTGTATTCAAAACCTTAGGAATAGTTATTAAAGAACAAAAGTGACAAGCGTTATAAAATTAAAAGGAAGTTATTGCTTTTATGGTGATCGACTTTTAAGTTCTTTGATATGAACGTACTTTTGTATGACTAATAATATACTATTTATTAAGATACAAACCACTTTAATCTATATATTTCTGAACGGTTCGTATTTGTGGAATTTCAAACAATTTTTAAAATAATTTTTATATCTATAGGATTATGAGTACAGCATTAAAAATTTGAGCTGATATGTAACACTTTCATCTATTCGAAATAATTAATTAATTAATGAAATTTAATCTATTTGATTTTTGTCAGATATTGTTTTGTGTTAATAGAATTTAAAAAGCAATTATCTTAAGCATATACATTATGTGATAAACATAATGTATATGCTTAATAATTGATCTTTTACACGTAACATAAAACATTATAACATATTAAATAAACTAATAATATAATAAATTTATAACATATTATAAATATAAAAACAAATTTAAACTAACTTTTAATTACATAAATATTAAATTTAAATACATTTTTGAAAGGTGTTGTGTCTTTGTACTGTGTAGTAATACATAGTTAATACTTAAAAACAGCACTTCTTCGGGTAATATATTATAATAATGTACGTTTTAACAGAATTTGCCACATACTTCTTTTAAAAGCGATTTCTTTCCTAAAGAGTGCTTTTTTTGTTGCAGTGATGTTTACATTTATTCAAAAATCTTATCTGAGATTCAAAATTCGAAAGAACGTTAAAAAGACCTTCACTTTCGTAAACACGTAGTTATTTAGGAATTGCAAAACTACTTTGAATAGAAACTTTTATTCGAAGTTCAACTACTTTTTACAAAACTAAACTTTACGCACTCTTACGTCTTAAAATAAATTAGCTTCCAAAATAATAGCATCTCAAGTAGAATTATTCTAGCTCCTAAACTTTCGACAAAGGAATAAAATTCGAATTGTATAGATTCAACCTATTTCCCCTTGGATAGGGGATAAGAACTGCTGAAGAAAGAGCTTTTTTCGCCAGTTTCAAAATTTTTCTTGATCTCTCTAACTACCATTACTTTTCTTTAAAAGAGTAAAGTAAACACAAATACCTAATGTTAGCCTTTCTAAAAGTCTATAGTTGAAGTTAACGCGTGTAGACGCTTTTAACTCTCACAAACCTGGGTAAATAAGAGCTTTAGGGCAAAGTCAAATATCGAAGGAATTTGAACAATACCATTTTCGGAAAAAAAAAGTTTTTTTTGTCCATTTTATTTTCACAATTTCGCACGGATGCATTTTCTGATTTCTATATATTTGTGTACCTGAAAACGTCATACACTTTAAAAATACTACCATAATGCATCTCAGAAGTGCGATAATATGGCAATAATATGGATATAATACAAAATGCTGTTAAAATATTTTTTTCTGAAAATCATTAAATTTAAATAAAATGGATGTACATAAAAAACGGTCTATTCCTTAGATAAACAAAAATAGTTTTAAATTTATAAAATCTTAAGCGATAGGGAATCGACATTTATACAAGGTTTTAGTTCCAAATTATTTACAGATAATTAATTTTATATTGTTAAATACATATCAAGTGTTTCACTATTAAAAACATTATCGATTAGCATGTCATTAATAATTATTTAATTTTAATTTCGTAAAATTTCTGTACAAAAACATAGAAACTAATGAGTAATTCTTAGAATTTACTAATTTTTATGAAGTCGTGCAGCTAAAAGCCAAAATAAATTTTTGAGAAAAACTAATTTACATAAATTGAAACTCTATATCTATTTAGAATTATAAATTTTTACTTAATGCATAAAAAGCTATTCAGATTTATTTATATATATTTGATTCAATTTTTATTCATCTTTTTTACGTAGTTCTATACATGTTTTTTGTTGTTGTTGTTGTTGTTGATTTTGGATTTTAATCACTCTCTTACTTTAATGTTTTTATAATGATAAATTCATTGCTTTATCTTATATATATATATATCTGAATAGCTTTTTATGCATTAAGTTAACATTTATATTTCTTTTTCGTATATTTTTCTTTTCGTAGATGTAAATTGAAAAAATACATAAAAAAATCAAAATATTTTTAAAATTTGTAAATTTCTTATTATTTCAATACAACTGAAGTGGATAAAACCATGTCTTAATAAATCATTGATGATTCTATTTCTTTCAGAAATTATAGAACACTTACTGTTTTCGATATGCGTATTACTAATCAAATTTCCCCCTAATTCATAAGACAGACGTAGTTCACTTACCTGAAAAAATAAGAAAATTTTAATTAGCATCATTAGTTGAATAATTTTGACATCAAACATACAATAAGATATGTATTCAAAGTGTTTTTATGATTTAATGCTCCATATTAAAAAAGAAAATGATATACATAAGAAGAAATGATGGTACTTAATTGTTGAGTAAAACTCAAATTAAATTAAGAGTTAAATTTTATACACGCACATAGACACCTAGGTACGCAACAACACGAGTCATATAATTATTCAACAACTGCTTAGTGATATTTTTACACATAACTATTTGACTTAGTATTATTTAGAGAATTTTGAACATTAAATCTCTATCTATAACGTTATTTATTTTTGAATGCAATTCATAATAATAACTTTAAATTTTTTTTGAGATTTTCATTGGTTCTAAACGATAACATATAGCAAAAGAAATTAACGGCTGATTTTATCATTAATTAAAAATTAAATAACATAATAATAATGTAAAATGTGGAACATAGCTGACTATAATAGGAATAAAAAGGTTAATAAATATTTACTATAGGAAATTCTTGCTCAGAAAAAATTTAAAAATAAATAGTAATAATTATTAATTTTCCACACACATTGGGAATACAGTACTCAAATAAAAATTATTGTTTTTTATTTGAAATAAAAAAAAAAGATACTTAAATTTTTTTTCTGTTTTCTTTTAAATTATTGGGGTTTTATGCTTCTTTTCACTATCTGTGCAATTTAGGCTCATCGTAGTATTAAATAAATCGTATTTTAAAAAATTTCTTGTTTAAAATAAATTGATTATTTTTACTAATTTATGTTTAATAAGTACATTATATGCTAAAATCATGTTATATTTCTATTTCTATTTTTATTTAACATAATTTGCACACATGCTAATCTATACATATTTTATTTACCTACATTATCAGTGAAGGTCTTCTTACAAATTTTAAAGAGCTATTTATATATATATATATATAAATTTTAGGGCAGGAAAATAAATTGTTTGGTATTCACACAAAAATGTTCAAAAGTACTTTTGTTGTACTCTTTCTGTATCAACTGTCTTAATTAATAAAATCTTCTCCTAAAAACTGAGTAAACCTATAAATTTTGCAAATATAATTTAACGAAATGTTGCGATATGTAGGTAGCATATTTGAAATAATAAACATCATTTTCAGCTATCATATATATATATTTTAATCCATTATTTTTATTTTTATATGTCAGCCTGAAAAGGCAAGTTCGGCAGTCAGTAAATCATCTCTTTTTCGCTCGCAGAAACATAAAATTCATAATCAAAAATCAGGCTAACATTCGATCATGGCATCATTTATTAAAGAAGCACGGCTAACCAAGTCATAATAATTGGAAACTCCTAAGCTAAATAAAACGGCTACTCTCCTGAACAGAGGAATAACACTTAGGATAGCATCATTATCGTGTTCGAGTTTGATCTCCTTCCCCATAACCAACGCATTCCCTTCCAAATTAATTCGAGGGCTTGATCTGACTTTATATCCAGCCGCCGTACGTTCTTTCATTTTCCAAATTTCAAACAGTTCGTTTAGCAATCCCTCCTAAAACAGTCCCGGGAAAAGGGCAATAAAAAAAGAAGACAAAAATACGATTTTGAGTGTACAGAGAGAGCTAGGGAGTCTTACAGAGATATTACCACCAATCTACAATCAAAACGAAAAGAAAAACAAACAACCGCTCCAAAAGCATGCAGGGTGGAAAGAAAAATCGATATAACTTCCCACTAACAAACTTCGTATCCTCAATCAACTTCAGCTCATCCCTTCCCAAATTGGGTTCCGATCCCCCCCTAAAGTATTACCTGCAATATCTACCCTCCCGGCTCCTGCACCCCTCCTCCCCAGAATCCTCCTTTTTCTTCTACGTATTCTTCATCCGGCCATGAACGAGGCAGGCTTTTCCAGAAAATGCTATTAAGTCCTATGCCATCAATAAAGCACGAATTGTTGTTCTTGAATAATAAACATGACGAATGTATTCTGCAGTGTAATGCAGTATAGCCTCCACCAGTCCTTTATTGTCTGTACTTGTGATTGATTGTTATATCTGAAAGGTGGATTTTGGAAGAAATTTTTTTTTTTTCTTTTTCGGTTTAGTTTCAAGTTTTTTCCTCCCCCTTCCCTTGCATCGTTCTCTTTTCTTCTCACTCCTTTGGCTGTGTACGTTATTTAACTGTGTTCGATATCTCTTGAATAAGTTGCGTTTCCTGAAAGTGTTTTCGCGAACGGCACGGAAGCACCCAGGGGGTGGAGGGATGGAAGAGAAGTGATCGTTCGCACGTAATGTAGTTCTGATGAAACGGTGTGGTCTGAGCTCCATCAGAGAATGTATAATTCATTGGCCGGCGAACCATAATCCACATGATGTATTAAATCTCATTTAACGACTTGACAGTTAATTGAATTGCAAATATATTAAGCTATTCTTAACAGATTCATTTTTTTTTATGAAATCACTTCAAAAGTGACCATATATAATCCTTATTTAAATCTCAAAATGCAGTCAAGGCATCAAAGGTTGAATTTTTTTCCAAACACAAAACAAACCTAAGGGCTTCAATGAATTCATTTTATTCTGCCATCAATGAGAATTTGCAAATAAAACGAAACAAAAACTTAAGAAACAGAATAAAAAGTAGAAAATGATAATATTTACTGGAAAAAACTATTTAGAATGTTATTTTCATCAACAATAATAAAAATCCGTATTATTTTTACTTAAAACATTTCCTAAGAGGTTTTTTAAGAATTTTATCTTCAAAATTAAGATCTATTCTCATCACTTTATTGTTGCATTTATTTTTTCACCAGAGATAAAAAAATGTATATTTTACATACGTTGTGTTAATGAACCTACTAAATTTATTTGGAAGTATAATTGCTCTTAAGAAATCTCAATTTTTTCATCAGTAGCACCTGACTGAATAAAATAGATTTAATAATTTATTTGTTACTTACATGTACGATTACAACTTTTTGTTTTCAATAAAATACACTAACAACTCTTGTAAATGACACCTCTGTTTAAGGAAGAATACTGTTGGATTCGGACCCTTTGAAAAGTATGTTTTTACATCTTATTAAAGGGCACCACTGTTTGAGGAACAAAATGTTTGGTCCATTGAGTGTACCTTTTTGGGCAATATTACTGCATTTTAATAATATATTCAAAAAAATCTAAGCCTAAATTTAACAATGTAATTAATAATTCTATCTAAGATGTATATATATTTCCAAAAAAAAAAAAAAAGAAAGGAAAGTACGCTGCAAAATTCTTTCGATGTTTTAGTAACCATTTTTTGTAAACTTTTTCTTATCTTATTAGTTTTCTTATATAATAATCTTGTTTGTTTTTTATGTTAAATATACCTTAACTATTTCTAGAATTTCAAGCATACTTTATGAAATACTTACTTCTTTTGATTTTTGATGTTCATTGTTCAATCGTTTTTTTTTTATTTTTTAACTATTTTAAATAATATACTACAAAAGAGAACAGTCAAGCCCATAATTATGGAAATCCTTGATTATAACAGTCTAAAATCTGTCATAGTTTTTATTGGTTATATTCTATCATTTTATATTCTTAAAATATGGTAGAAATTTTATTTTTTGTAAGTACATTTTATAGCCGTCATATTATTTTGCTCTTTACTTACTTGCTCTTTGAATTCTAGTTTTCATTCTTGCAGGGTTTTTTCTTAATTTTCGTTAATTGATTTAATATATTACTTAGCGAGCACAGCCATTTTTTTTTATCTTTTAGTTGATTTTCTGTTATTTTGTATTCAAGGTTTCATTTTTATTTTTTATTAAATTGTTGTAATTTTTTTACCTCTTTTTGAATCAAATATTTTATTCTTCTTCCTCTTGCTTTCATATGCTTTTTAGTTTCATAATATTTCATTACTATTATGATTAATTACTATTTTAAAAATTCTCTTTATACACACACACACACACACACACACATATATATATATATATATATATATATATATATATATATATGGTATCGTAAATGTTACTAGTTATTTTTCTGTAAATAATTGTCAGGCATTATTTTTTAATTAACCATAAAGCTTATTAAAATTTTATATTCTAGATAAAGAGGAATTGCCCTATTTTTTTTATTTCAGCAGTTAGTGGTGTAGGAGAAACTAACAAGCAAAACAATTTCTCGATTTTCTAAAGTGAAAGACAAAATTTTTTTATATTTAATAGGTTCTAGCATTAATAATGAATAATTTTAGAAAAATAGAAGATAAATTAAATTTATTACATACATATGTATGCATGTGTGTGCGCGTATATATATATATAAATTGGGATAGTATCCATGCGTATATTAATCTGATTACAATCGGTTTATTATGAACTTTTGTGATATTTCTGAATGTATATTACTAATTGTCATATCCCCTTTGCTACAGAAATATTAACTCTTACAAATATTCTCAGTCCTAAAGTTCTGAAGGTAGTTTTAGTAAAAAAAAATTCTCCAAATCAGATTTAATACTTTGTATCTATTCATGAAGTTATAATCAATATTTCAATTATAATGATGTTTTAAAACACCTCATTCGATTTAATGCAATAAACAGGTTGTTATGAATTTGAATTGAAGCTACAGAAAAATAAGAAAAACTTAAAAAAATTATTTTATTATATTCTTAATCATGTTATAAATAATTAAACTAACATATCTTACAGCTGTACGTATATATTCGTCTGAATAGAAATGTGTAGCATTTGTAAACTGGCTCAGAAAACTCCGATATGTTTTAGTTCTATAAATGCACTCATTGACACATGAATACTAATATTCTTTGAATGTTTTGACAATGTTATATCATTTATAATCTTCATCTAGATTCATATAATAATTGCAATGTTCAATACTCTATTATATCTATTATTTTTAGCTTTAATAAATTGATAAGTTTTAGATGTGTCTGATAATGTATATGCTTTTACACATTTGCGTCTCTAATAAATAATTATAAAAGACGAACATGGAGGCATGAGTTTTAATTGAAAAAAAGAAAAAAAATCGTTTTTTTTTATTTATAAAGAATATTATCCTTGTGTATGTATCCTATTCATTATTTCGATTATAACACGAAGTTTTTCTGTCTTATATATAACTTTTCAATCACATGCTTACTTCAGGACATACATACGTCTGAACTCATACAATATTCTTATTTCCCAATATTCTATCGACATCGTCTTCTTCATCGTATCTTCAAAAACAAATAACACAATACACTATTCCCTTTATTCGAACAACATTCACATCCACGAATACTTATAAATACCATTATGGAGTTTTGAGGGGTTTTTTTTATATTTTTTACATGAGTTTCATAAATGAAAACACAAAATCTCTTACGTATTAGACTTTAACGTTCCCATTCCTAGACATTTTCACTAACCGACTTTGAGACATCTTTGAACACCGAATAACTCGACACTTCTATTCTTGATCATGCCTGACAACTCGAACGCATTGTAAAGTCAGATTAAGCGGCGAGCTTAGTTCGCGTTAATATATTACACGCGTTATCTTTATCGATTTATCGGGGCGAGTCCGCGCGAAAACGAATTGTAAGTAATCACGCTAATTCTCTGGCTTTAAATGATTGTCGATTGGAGAGCTGCCTATTTAGTGTGCAGATGGATAATGAATTCAAACGAAGGGTGTTGCGACGCAGAATCGCTAAAACAATTTCTCATATCATTCTCGGACTACTCTTGAAAGATAATTACAATAGATTTGACTACATTCGGGGGATGTCCAGCCCTTGGAACATCGAATAAGGATTTGGGAAGAATATTTAAGATGCGGGATTTAATCCTGTTATTGTTTAAGGGACAACTCTTGTGTTACAATGTCAAATAAGCTGGTGTTTGCAACGTAGAATGAGGGTGAGAATATTCAAAATCCTGAAAAGGATACAGTGGTATTGAAAGACAGCCTGATATTGTAGTGTCAACAACATATGGGACTTCAAGGACATTAAACTAGGATTTGGGAAGAACGTCCAAAATGGCAGAAAGTATATAATCTTGTTATTGTGTATTCTATTATTATCCATGTTAAATTAGCAAATCAGCACCAAACAATAATTTGGAATGGTTCTAATGTAGGCAAGGGGAGGGGGATTTAATTGTGTTATTACTCAAAAGTGAATTCTTGCATTTCTAATGTCAAATAAGTTGCCATTTGTAATATGGAAAGTGGATGAGAATATTCCAAATGCCATTACAGGATTGAAAGATGGTCTCATTTTGCAGCGTCAGCTGCAAATTTAGGTCTTCATATACATCAAACTAGAATTTGGGAATAAAACTCAAAATAGAAGCTCGGACATAATCTTTTAATGTTTAATCTATTATTATTATTAATAAGTTAGTAAATCAGCATCAAACAATAATTTAGGATAGTATTGATGCAGATAAAAAGGGAATAAATTGTTTTGCTATTTAAAATTATTTTCTTCCATTACAAATTTCAAATAATTGGAGCTTGCAGTATCAAACGTGTGTGAGAATATTCCAAATGCCATAATAGAATACAATATCATTAGAAGACTGTCTTGTATTGCAGTGCCAACTACAAATACATGTCTTCACAGAATCAAACTAAGATGTGGGGGAAATACTCAAAAGGTAGAAATTATATCTTCTTATTTCTTATATTAATATTGTCAAAGCAATGAATAACAATGGATAATTTAAAACTATATTAATATAGTTGGATATAAAATAATCCCTATTATTATTCAAAATATTGTTTTTAAGATTGCAATGCCAAATAAGTCGGTTATTGCATTACAAAAGTTGGTTAGAATATTTAAAGTGGTGAAAAGGATAAATGATTTGTTATTGTTAAAGATAAATTAGAAGAAAAAAAAAACATTAAATAATTGTTAAAAATAATTTTAATGAAAACAAAGGGGGAAATGACTCTGCTATTATTTAAAAGAAATGTCTTGTATTTTCAATATCAAATGCGGTGTTGATTGCAACGACCAATGAAAGTCTTGTAAATACATCAGATATGCTCAAAAACGATACAGTCCTGTTATTACTTGGAAATAAGGTCTTATAATGGGATACCTTTCATAATGAAGGCTTCCGGACACCAAATTAGGATTTGAAAAGATTGATCAAAATGGTTAATGGGGGGAATTTTATGGTTGTTTATATTATTGGTAATAACATTGAATTATAATACGAGCATGTCTAAGTTATATGCAAACTTTCATTTCGTTAAAAGGAATATGGTACCTTAATTGATGAAATAATTGTATATGATGTAAATAAAACAGTGCAAATATCATATATTGCATAAAATAATAAAATGAGAGCAGTATAATCTGAACAATTGAAAATTCACTTTAATACTTTATAACAAATATAAGACTTCATACTTAAAAAAAAAAGATAAAAATGGATATTTTATACATACTCTTTAGAAATAATTTTTTATAAAGTTTTTTGTTGTTGCGTATAAGAGGAGAATTGATTGGTTGATTGTTTATTAACGTCACATTTAGAAACAACATGAAAGCTACTGGAGATGGATCTCACAATTTTAAACTTCGGTCAAATGACGAAGATGACACCTGAACTGGCACCTCCTCAAAACATCTACACTTTCGCTAATGTGAGGTCATGGATAACTGACAGTTTTAAAGTGTGTCAGCATGGCATAACGGCGAGTCCTTAGTGTTTTCTCAAGGAATGGTTCTAAGAAACAAGCTGCAGATTGGTTTAACTATAGGCAATGCGATCGAGTTCTTGCATTCCTTTTAGCAGGGAGAAACATTATTAAACTGTGTTTACTGCAAAGATGTTAAAAATTCTGTTCAAGTTTTGCCTATGAGATCACTTCGATAAATCATTGAATTTAATGCGCTAAGTAGTTATGATTTTCCAACGACTAAGCTACGGTTTCCTAGGAAAGCGGACCCATTATCTAGGATGGATGACGTCGCATATACGTTGTCTGTGTAAACCACGTGGCATGGATTCCAAAACAGCGTGTGAAACAGCTAAGCTATTTGCTAATCAACAGCTAAGCTATCGTTTCCAGTAGAAAAGACTTGAATAGGAAGATAAATGATGTCATCATCGTCAAAGTTATGACCTCCAAATAACGACTACGCTTTCTTATGAAATTATGGCTATATATATGCAGAATAAAATTTAGCAATCTAAAATATATTGTTCCCATTCTGGTAATACGTTCCTGAAAATATTAATATCTCTCGTAGGAAAGTTTGCTGTCCATTTATATCACAGTCTAACTGGTCCTGGAAGACTACATCAACGTATCAAGTGTATGGAGTCAATGCACCACACTCCTTGGAAGACCACCTCTCCTAAATTTATAAAGATTCATTAAACGAATTACAACAGATAAGATGTAACATACCGGGATGTACGAAAAGTAAGAGTATTGAGCTTCTGATGTTCAAAAAGATTTTTGTCAACAAAGTTGGATGTATTATATTCTAGAAGGGAATCTTGGATGTAGTATGTGCACGTGCTTGTTTCAGTCAATTGAAAATTCTTGTTGTAGTACCGTGTTGAAATGATTGCCCCGATTTCAAATCACACCAACTTTAAGTGGACTGGATTATGCTCCAACTTAACAAACTGGAACTTTAACAAACTGGATTATGCTCCAACTTACTGGAGCATAATCCACTTTGTTTTCATTAAGGGAAACGCGTTGATCCAGATTCTTAATGAATTATATAAAAAAATATTTAGTGGGAGAATATATCATGAATCGCTCTAATGTATAAAGATGCAGTGGAGAGTTCAGAGCAGTAGAATGAATTTAAAACCTTTATTTGTCTCGAAGCATCTTGCCCTCAGTCTTTTGGATGACAAAGTGATTCTTCTCCTCGAATTTTCGCCCTAGGGAAGTAATTAATGCCAAATGGTACCGGATCCTCCCCTGCTCCAAGTTACGGAGGATGACATAGAGCAAAAGTAAGGGAATGTAGATGAAGAGAGTGTGTTTGTTGCTCGACAACATCGTTGCCACAAAGAAACTCTTAGACTCAATCGGATTATCAGCCACTCCTCTTCAGATTTTCATCTGTTTACTTCCCTGTATTTTGGGAGTGAAAAACGTTTTTCGACGCTCTAGAGGTCCAGAGTGCTGTCAAAAAATGCACCAAATAGGTGGTGGAAAATTCTGTTGAAGGTCTAAGAAAGTTTATTCCTCTGCTCAAAAGTTTGAGGAGATGGAAGACAACTACATCGAAAAATAAGGTTTGATAGACGATATGAGGTTACTTCCCTTTAACTGTCATTATGGACTTTTTTTAGACGCTACTTGATACAAATAACTCAGCTTTCAAATATACAACGCACTTTTAAATTGGAGTGCAATGAGAAGAGAAGGAAAGAAAGGAGACGGAAAGATAGCTTACTTTGGCTCTTGCGCCATAAAGTGAAACATAAGTGTGGTAAGAAGAAGGAAAAGAGAAAACGGAAATATAGAGGAGAAGAGCGTAATCAAGGTTATGGTAAAAATAAGATTGTTAATGTGATGTAAGCGGAAACATTATGACGTGTTAAGCAGAATTGGTGAGATTAAGACCCATTTCCTTCAGAACAATCTCAGGAGGTACTCGCATCTTTTTCCGGTAAGATAGTTCTTTGATAGATTATATAAATTTTTAGTATTTGAGGAAAGGATATTATTTATGGCGATCATCCAACTTATTTGAGAGATAAATAGATAATTTCGATGTAACTATCTATTTCAATTAATTGGTCTGTACTTAAATTGAGTGTAATTTAGATGTTGTGATTAACTTTACAATAATAGAAGAGATGGGTAATAGGATATCGTTACAATATAATAAACTTATATATTTATCTAAAACTTTTCAAATTTTTAAGAAATTAAGGTAGTCCCTCAAATTAAGAAAAGTTCTTACTTTGTGGAAGTATCCATGCATAAATTTGCGTTAAACATAAAGAATAATTCAGTATAATTTTTCCGAAAGAATTTTATGACTTTACAAAATACATTACTGCTGCCATCAATCTGTAACATATGAAAAATGCAAAGGCCTATTTTACGGGAAACTGGTTATTAAATGGATACGTTGAGATGAAAAACAGCTTACTGAAGAATTTCATGAATATAAAAATTTCTCTACCAGTTATTAAAATTTTTATATCTTTTTTTCGTGGTTTATTTTTATTTATTATATCAGAACGTGCCTAAAACAAATATTCCATAACTTGAATTTCATGTGCAAAATGCTGTTATAAAAGATAATTTTACATCAAATATAAAAGCTGTTGCATCAATCAACGTGTATTAAATATTTCCTTACTTATCAAGCATTAAAGATCTAATCATTATCTGGGACCATTATAGCACAACGTGATCTTTAACAGCTTCGAAGTAAGTTGGAAGACCATTAGATGCACACACATTCTATGTAGAAGAGATTCGCATGCAAAATATGAGAGCGGCTTTCAAGTCACATCATAAAGTTCGAAGATAATGATCGTAGAATTATTGATCAAATCTAAAATTAGGGTTACGCTTGAGATCTATCCATGCGCACAGTATAGAACTTTTACACATTTTTTTTTAATTTACTGCTTGCACAATTTACGTTTCTTTTTTTAATTCATTTTTGTTTTTAAAATTCTGTTTTTCCTTTACAATTTGAATTTCTTATTTTATGTTCCATGCAGACGAGTATCACGTTCAAAATATGAGCGTTACTTTCAAGTTCCATTAAGTCTTATTAATGTATGGTTATTGATCAAATCTAAAATTAGTATCGTATTGAAATCTATCCAGGTGGTATTTCAATATGGTACTTTACATGGCAATGCTACTTTAACATATTTTTTTCTACGTTTTACTTTTTTTTATACAAAACTTACATTTTTTAGATTTCTGTTTTACAATACAAACTACTCATTCTATTTAGAAGTGGTTCGTATGCAAAATATGATTTAGCTGAAAGCTTATGGTGTGAAATATGTAAGCATTCAAATCACCTCATATTCGAAGATAATAATATTATTGACTAAATCTAAAATCAGGGTAATAATTGAGATTTATCATTCGTAGGGTATGGAAATTTTAAAAGTTTTTATTTTTTTTCATATAAAGTTCAATGTTATTATTATTTTTTTTGTAATTTCTCTTTACAAGTTTCATTTTTTTAATACGCATCATTTGCTGAATAGGTTCGATGCAAAATATGAGATGATTCCATTCCAAGTTATACAATAAGTTCGAAGATAATTATCATAAGGTCATATATTAAATCAAAATTGAGGTCGTATTGAAATATAACCATCTGCAGGACTCGGAGCTTTTTAACTTTTTATGTTCTTTACTTTCTTGCATCTTAATTTTTTGCCCGATTCTATTTAATCTTTTTACAATTCTATTTTACGATTTCAATTTTTTTTTACTACAGATTATAAGCATAAAAGGAGGGAATGTAATATGAGTTGATTCCATGTTACACCATAATTTGGTAAATTATGATGTAACATGGAAAATTGTAATCGTAAAATTATTGATTATGTATTCAAAATTAGAGTCATATAGAAGTTTACTCATCTGTATAGTATGGAACTTTTATACCTTTTTTATACTGTTTATGTTTTTGATCGTTAAGTTTACGCTTTTTAATATTCTATTTTCTTTTCTTTTATAATTCTAATTTTTATTACACATTCTTTGTAGATTAGGATAAAAGCTAATTTTATATCATCATTTGAAATTTAAAAGTAATATGCTATAGATTACCTATCGAATCTAAAATTAGGGTTACACTTGAGGAGTATCCATACTCAGAGCATGGGAACAGAATATTTCTATTTTTACATTTTTAAAAAATGTTTGATACTAGAAACGTAACAGAAAAACTCACATTAATTTTTTGCTCTCCATCCGGAGCCTTTTTAAAATCTCCAGATTAAATTAATTATAACTTTTAAACTGTTCAATATCTATTTAAAACCCATCAGCTTCAATTAGGAAAGTTTCAAGTTTATTTCATTCCAAATAATAATCAACTGAAAAAAAAAACACTATGTGTCATATTGCTTTGTATACTGCTTCTCTTGCTCGTCTAATTTTAAAAAGTTTGTAAGAAAAGTCATTTTAAATTACTTTAAAACGTAGAATAAATACAATGTAATGTCGCAAAAAAATATGGACTACTCCGAAATTGTTACAGCCGTAATATCTTAAACATTTTTTCAAAAGACGAGCAACAAAAGAGGCAAAAAATGCGTACGTGATTTTTATGAAATTAAAAACCTTTCCTCCAAATCCTCCGTTGTAATTTTTCCCCTGTAATATCTGAATAAATCCCTACCTTTTCCCCACGAAGCATATTAAAGTTAGCATATTACTAAAGAGGAAATAGAATGGAAAATCCTTTTCAAAATCGGCAAAAAATGTCCCACGTTCTTTTCTTAAAATCTTAGTGCGCAACACCTAGATGAATAAAAAGTAAATTCTAACATCTAAAAAGTATTACAACTTAGATTTTATCCCCTTTTCCTTCCGCTTTATATATTTTTTCTCTATCCAAGCTTTTCCAGTATGTTTCCGGTAATGCACTTCTATGAACTAAGTCGAACGGGAAAAGGAAAAAAAAAAACTTTTTCTCCTTTAATACGATTTTTAAGATGTGCCCGCTTTTTTTAGGCTTAGGATGGACGTTCTTTTCTTTCTTGTTTTACTACTGGATGGCGCGCCAGTCTATATGTGTCTTTCCATTAAACTTAATCCCCTAACGTGGTTGCCAGAAAGCGGATGAAATTCGCGCAAAGAAAGACTAAAATAAAACTCCACAGTAAAGAGAACGGAATCCACAATGAGCATGCGCATAGAAAAAAAATTGTTTTTTTTTTTTTTTTTTTTTTATCAATTCTGATGAAGGTATTGTGTTTATGCAAGTGAAAGAAAGTAAAAGAAACCCTTTTTTTTTTACTTTTGAGCATTCCAAAACAATAAATGTTGAAGAGAGGTATTTCGTTTGGATTTTCAGAAATATTTTGGAATACATTATGAATTCTTTTATAAATTTTTTTTTTTTGATTCTTTGATAGAAAATTCCAATACGAAATAATTTTTTATAGTAACAGAACTTGTTTTTTTTTAATCAATTATAAGATAGAGAGCAAATATAAATGACAGTGTGTTTGAAAGATTTTTTCTGAAATACTATTCACCAATGTGAAACCATTGTTATATGTTGCCGCGGTAACCTAGTGTTCAAGGTCACGGACTCCCGCCTGCGGTTTTCGTTAAGTTACGGATTTGAACCCTGATGCCACTAACGACCCGCCATGTCTGCAGGGCTGATGCACGTTAAATCTGTAGCGGTCTTAAGTCCTCCCAATGGCATAGCGTTGAAGTCTGACGAGGGAGGTGATAGCTCAGGTATTGTCCTCGTTAATTGACGAAGCTCAAAATTACGTGTTCCATCACCAATAGCCCTCGTGTTGATTATCAGTGCGATGTTAATTAACAGTCAGAAACTTTTGTTATTTTTTATATCCTTATTTAAGGTGCTCATATTTTTTTCCAACGTATTGGGAGCTTTATTTACTTATATCATAAAAAGAAATCGTATGTTCACAATCATTTGCAAACGCACTCGTCTACTTCTTCATTAGATGAAAGTCTTTTACATTATAATACTATTTTGAGAAGTTTAAGCAATTGGTATTTCGAAAATTCTATGCCATGATTATAGATAGGATATTTGAAAGTTGAATATAGTAAAGTTTCTATTATTATTTTTTTTTTGTTTTAATCTAACTGTGTGGGTTTGCATTGTCTTGGAGGAAGAGATTTTTACGGGTCACAGGGTATATACTGCTCTTTTACGGGTCACAGAGTATAGAGACCGATATACTGCTTCAATCTATGACAAGGGTCCTCTATTACGTTTTCTCCTTCAATTAATATTTTAGGACATTAACATGATGTTTTTCGAACTGATAGTCTCGCCCGATGAATGAAACGTTATTTATATGGATTAGATTAAAATTAATGAAATTTTATGAATAGGGTTGAGGAATTACAATTATAAGGAGTGAGGAATTTAATGCGTGTTAGTGAGAGAGAGAGTTGAAATTATAAGCGTTGAGAAAGTGACTGTGTTCCCAAGGGGAAGAAGCTATCGGATCACAGCAGGAAAGAGCTACATAGAGTTAGTGAATCGGGCCCTCTTTTCTTAGTCGACTAAGGACTTGGACCCAAGTGATCCACTGTAACAAAAATCAAAATTATAATAATGGTCAATAGATTAGGGTTTGAGGGGTATAAAGTAATATCTACATCTACAGTAGGCGAAAGGCTGACTTTTAAATAATCAAAGATTCAATAAAAGCAATTTTATTTCATTCAATGCCCAACTGTATTAATTTGTGACAGTGCTGATATATGATCAATTGATTGATTCACTATTTATTAACGTCGCGCTGACAAGCAATACGAGGGCTATTGGGGATGGACCTCGTAATTTAGAGCCTTAGTCAAGTAACGAAGGTGACACCTGACCTTGCACTAGTGCTTGGTAATGCATCATTTTAAAGCAAAATCAAGCTTTTAGGTAATGAATCTCAGAGTGTTCAGCCCTGTCAAGTAATGAGAATGATATATGAGTTAGAATGCCTCTCTCTTTACTACCACACCTCGCTAGCTACCACCTTTGTCAATTGGTCATGGTTAAGAAATGATGAACTGCATTACTTCAGTTCAATCATGGGTTCTGCTACTAATGCCACTAAAAATCCGTCGTTTGGGTGATGATGATCGTTAAATTTGATAGGTTCCAATTCCTTGTGTTGGGATGGTGTGGAAGTTTGTAAAGTGGGTACCAGCTCAGAAGGTGCTCTCGTCACTTGACCATGGCTCAAATTTACACCACCCATCACCCATAATTCTCGTGTTGCTTCTCAGAGTGACATTAATAAATAATCAATCGATTAATTAATCCGCATCATACTAACTTGAAAACTTTGAGCCCCAAAAGATTTTACGTTCATCAGCCGGGCCATGCAAATGTATTTTAGTGGAATCAGGAATTGAACACATGGTTAATGACTTAAACACTGCTGATCAAAAGTTCATTGCCGGGAACACTCGGCTATATCGTGATCTTAAACATTATTAAAATCAGAAGTTTAATAAATACATGTGTCTTTTTCTTATAAATATAGCGTTATAGTTTGTACTTCTTTTCAAGTATAATATCTTTTGTAAAACACTATTTACTTTTAGAAATGAAATGATACATATTATATATTTATAAATAATTTAAGTAATTAGTCTCAAAAATAAAAATCATTTCATTTCAACTTTTTATAAAATAAGTTTTATTATGTAATCTTTTAAATTTTAACTTTGAAGTATTTTATTTTCTAGGGATTTAATTTTTTCTTATTTTGCATAAGCATCAATAACGATAATATTTCATTTTATTTTTGTACTGCAATTACTTTGATCTTTAAATTTCGTACAATTATTAAGAAATTTCAATTTATCAAAGTGCCTTTTTATTTCAGTTAATTTGAAGAATCAAATAGCTAACAAAGCCAGGTTTCTTAATAAAATATAATAGGTAACTTAAAGTAAAGCTCTCAACATCAATAAAAATTTTAAGAAATTAAAAGGAAGATGTTTCTTTGTTTATTATAAAAAACAAAATTATTACTTCATTTTCTTCGAAACGTAATTGAAATCTTCAATTAATAAGAAGCAATAAAATGTTATTTTTCAATTATTTCAAAGTAAAATTCTACTTTTATATATTATCTAGATTTTCAATTTTTCTAAAATTCTATTAATTCCGCTTTTTCAGAATTAGAAAAAGGAAAACTATCTGTTCTTTCAAAATATGATATTAAAATCTTTTGAATATCTATCAAAATGAATTCGATATACACGGATGATTCAAAATGCACCTGTTTTTGACGACAGATGGTGTTTTTGAGATAAAAGCTACTACCGAATTTGCTGCATTTTCTTAAATGTTGCCAAAATGAATCTGACACATATTTATTGGATTGTTTTGATCTGGTAGCTGATTACTAACAAATCAAAACTAGAATCTTGTATTTTAAGTTGTATTTTACGCCAAGTTGTCACCATGGCAACCCCAAGAAACATGGAAAAACAAGAAAAAGCTAAAACAGTTGATTCATTTCTATAAATATGTTCCAAAGAAGCCACAGACGGTTTCATGGCTGGAAACATTATGGTGACGCAAATGGAAGAACCATTCAGATATCCAGCTGCCCTTTCCTTTTCCTAACATGGATATTTTTTTTAATAAACCTCCTATACAAGAAAATAATCTTAGCATAAATTAAAACGAAATTAACAAATCTAATTTCAATTTTTTTAATGCTTGTTTGTTATACTTTCTAATTAAGATTAGTAATGGCAGGCAAAGATAATAATTAGTGGTCATAGCATTACCAATAAAAAAGTAGAAATTTGGTTGCAATTTTTAGGTAAGATCACGACTCTTAGGAAGAACAACAATTAGCATAAAATTTAAAACTCTTAGCGCTTTTAACGGCAATATATATATATATATGAGTCACTTCCTGACACACCTAAGAACTAAAAACTGGAATTTCCACCGAGATCTATAAGTGTTGTCCATTGCACACTCCTGACAAAGCATGGCTATTAGTCAACTTACCTTTTTCGATTATTTTGCTTGATTTTCTACTTTGCACTTTAAGTGGTTCAGGAGAATTTTAAAAGCTAAGCGTTTAGACCTAGTAAAGTACTCAAAGTTTTTAATGGACCCTAAAAATAATATAAAGCGCGTGAAACTAATGATCTAGAAACTAAAAGTTAAAACCTAGAAAACAACAAATTTTCAGCCATTTGGGATTTCTTACCAAGACTGATGTAAACCTTGAGTTCATATTTCAAAGTGGAGAAATCCATAGAGTTTACCTCTCATTGCTTACATTCTTAGATTTAATACCTCAAAATAATACTTCCATATTAGTTTCGTTAAGAGAAGAAATAACTGGTTTTAATATTTTTTTAAATAAATATTTGGTTTGTTGCATTTGATGAAAACTTTCAAATTAGGAAAATAAATACATTCTTCGTATGACGATAATTTATTCACTTTTTCGCGTTCAAGGTAATAGAAGTTATTAAATATACTTCTCGCCTTTATAATTTCATTATCAATTAGTAAAAGTTTTGGAAAAAATAAATTGAGTGTTACTAAAGATTAAAAAGAATGACAAAAATTATCGAAGGTGAAATAGAAGTTAATTAACAGTAAACTAACTAAGAATTTCAATCTAATTTACAAACTGCTTTTTATTACATTTTCGAAGTCTTTGTAAACTTTATTGGAATTTTTAAGACTAAAACAAATATTTACAGATTGCCTTATATGTTGTTATTTCATTTGCACTAACATTTGAAGTGCTTATGCATAATATAAGGACATCGAATTTCTTGCTTTTCACGTTTTTGAAATGGGACAAACAAGAAAAAATAAAATAAGCTAAATATAATTTACATTACATTACAGAATATATGAAATGAAATGAAATATTGGAAAAAAAAAGAATGTCTAATTTGAATTCATTAAAATTATTTACAATTTTATATTTTAACTAATTGAGGTATATCGTCTTCATTTATAATTAAGTGAGAAAAATTAAAAATTTAAATTCAAAACATTAGAAAAGAGCAGTTTAAAAAGCTATATGTGTCAAAAGAATGTTATAGGATTATTAGTACTTTTCTATTTCGCCTGAGCAAGCAATAAAGTCACCAAAAATGATACAACCGACGCCAATCGGAATATGCGTATACTATGTGTTGTTGCCAATTAAGTCTGCTTGGCGTGATTTGCGACGGCAAAATGGATACGTATCGGATTATTTTGTTATTATCGAATTCATTCATAGTACAGTTACTACACAGTATTGGAAAATGCATAACTTTATTACTTACGGTTATATATTAATATATCCTTATTTATTCCACATTCGTCAGGAAAGTCAACCATTTTTAATTTCCTTTCATTAAGAGAATTTTTCATTCAATTTTTTAAATTTTATTTTTAAGCCTCGTGGACCATAACTTCAAAGGTAGTCACTATTTTACAGTGAATACTTTGTCGATATGTTGATATAAGGATGAGTGTCTACTTTTCGGATACAAAAATTAAAATATGTTGCGTAAAATTATGGGTTATTTCTTTTCAACTTTTTGAATTCATATTTCATATAGAAAAAAAATCACAATAAATATTAGTTGTTGTTAGAAGTTAGTTGTAACATTAAATTAACTTTTAAAAAAAGTCTTTCTATTATAAAATCCAATATTTTTCCTCGTATTTCAATTTCCATCTTAAAATTAACTTAAATTTTCCATTTCAAAAAATTCTGGTTAAGTTATAAAAACCTAATGAAAGAATCATTCTATTAAACGCTTTATATATAAATCTGATTTATGTTCAAAATTAAATATAAATTTTGTAATTTCAGGTATATTTTTAAAAAAAGGTATTATGTTAAGCATACAATTAAATTATCAACGCAGAAGGATTTATGCATAAATAATGTTTTGGCTGTGTTGAATACAGCATAATAAAGAAATATGCATTGTTTTATCATATAGAAAGCTTCATGTAAAAGAACAGGAATATGAAAGATGTATTTTAATTACTGAAAAAAACATTGTTATTCGTTGTAATAATGTACCGAATACTGTAACTCTAAAAATAACTTTAACAATGTTTAATAATTTAAAAAATATGTTATATTTTACCACAAATATTTTTGGACCAAAAAAAAAGGAAATTCTTAAAACATTAATTGCATACACAAAGAATCAAAAACTTTGAAAGGAACGAAAAAATATTACTTTTAAAGAGAAAAACCATTAAAACTTACAGGAATTTACAAAGGGAGTTCCGAACATTCTTAATGAACACCGGGTAGGAATATAATGAAGGGCAGTAACTGAGCTCAAATTAAAGAAAAATCTAATAAAAATATACTCTGAGAAAATATTTATAATTGAAGAACTTTTTCTATTGTCATTTAAAGAAATATAATGAACAAAGGAAATAATGTATTGTTGAAAGAGATACAAGTGCTGACGCATTTTGATATGTTGTTTTTACGAAAAATACATAATAATGAACCGTCCGTTTTTGATTTTAAGAATGTGGTTTTTCATGTATTTACTTATATAAAATAAGATTCAAAAATAAATACAGAACTATAAGTTAAACAACTTTGTATATATATATATATATATATATATATATATATATATATATATATATGTGTGTGTGTGTGTGTGTGTGTGTGTGTATTACGTTACAGTGAAATGCAATACCTAGAATGCAAGCGCTGAAAGTGATAAAAATCGGAAAACAGAAAGATCAAGTAACGAATAATAAGTTATGTTGATACAAAATGATACACTTATAGATAGAGTGACTACATAGAACGCTCAATAAATGTAAAACCGAAGCAAATACAAAATAGATACATCGGAAATTGCAAATAATAAATTTAAGGTTGGGGCTGAATTTGAGTTGCATTTATTCTCTTTAAATTCTTTTAACTATATAAACATGTGAACAAAATTTAAGAAAAAAACAATTCTTGCAAACTATACAAGCACGTGAACAAAATTTAAGAAAAAACTTTTCTTACACAAATTATAATTCTGGTTATCGATTATTACTTATTTATCCCAATTGTCTGAAGCTCTTATTTAAGTTAAAAGGTTTCAATTCAAAATTGTAATCAGATTTTCATCCATTTCCTATCATTCGATTCTGCTTAAATTTTACATAAACATATAACTTCGATGAAATACAGTAAAATGATATTTTCAAGTACTGAATGAATTAAGGTGACCTGTGCCTTTAACATAACAGCATCTAATTCTGTTAAACTTTGCATATATTTATTATCATCATATTTCACTCAAAAGCCCAGATTAGTCCAAAGCCATCTTTTGATGATTACTTCAAGACTGCCTTCCTTTTGATTTAATTTGATAATCTCTCTCCCTAATCACCTTAAAATCCAATTCAACAGAATCAAGTCATTGATTTTGTCTTCATCTTTTCCGAATAGTAAAGGTTTTTACAACAAAAATCCTCTTTACTGGATTTTTCTCACCCCTTTTAACATTATGAGAGCCCCAGTTCATTCGTTTCAGATGAATACGTTTAATGATATGAGACACAATAAAAAAATTCTAGAAATTTCAGAATTAAAACGTCTTCGTCAAAGCTTATTTTATTTGCTGCCACGGAGAACATATCTGAGAAACATTTTCTCAAAAACTGCGATTTTAGAGGTCACGCTTCTGAACCATGCATTAAAATAACTTTGTTTCTCAGGAGAGAAATAGGACCTGAACAAAGAGGCACACATGTATAACTCACGTAATTGCTTTTTGGACTAAAATTTCGAGACTAAAAAATAAATAAATGTAAATAAAAATAGTTAAATTTAAGCTATCATTTACAAATGGACTGAAAGGTCATAACTACATTTTTAACGTAAAATAATATGTTGCTTATGAGAACTTGATTCGTTAATACCATATTTGATCTTATATATAAATAAGTAGTTATGTTATTTAATTTATTAATAAATACCTAGTAGGTATCTTACTTTTGCGTCTCTAGCTTTTATAAATTATATATAACTTTACATTTAAAAGTTATTTTTATACCTTTTGGTTCATCTTTATATAAAACCTTTTATTTTAATATTTTATTTCTTATCTTAGTAATTGTTTCAAATCAAACTATTGAAATTATAATGATATATAATTGTCATTTAGCATACGATAATTTATTTGACATATAATTGTCATCTAGCATATAGTACACAATTTTCTTGATATAATTTTGTCATACAACATACGATATATAATTATCTTGTAGTATATATATAGTAATGTTTTTTACAATGTACTTAAGAACAAGCGTAATGTATGCTAGTGATAACAAACTCCCCTGCCTCCCCTCCCCCTTCCCCCCCTCTCCCCCCCCCCCCCCCCCATCAGACTTAACTCGTATGTATTTTAATTTAAATGATTGTCTTACTGTAATTTAATCAAAAGAAGTTTGCGCAGTATTTTACCAGACAAACATTTAATTATATAAAAGCAAATACAATGGGATACAAAGTAATTTGTTTTCACTAGCATAACTTTAGCTCGTTCTTTAACCATCTTTAGAAAGCAACGTTTTTGTATAAGACTCATGTTTAACTGAGAGGGAGAAATAAGATTTTAACATGATACTATGATAGTTGAATTTATTTTGTTTGAATAATAGCACTCTTCTTTTTAGGAGCATAATTAGAATTCTAACATTATTACCTAATTTGTTTATCAGTATAATTAAAGCAATGGCAATTAAGTTGTTTGTTTCGTTTTATCTTTTACAGTTACATTCGATTCAAGTTGCTAATTTTGTTTTAGAATAATTTAGCGTCACAAATCGAAATGTTTCATAGTTTTTAAAAGTATGTTAATTGCGAATTAATTAGAATATTTCTGTAATTAAAATCGACTTTATTGCACCTCGTTAGCACTGCTACTTACCAAATGCTAAGTTTTCAGGGACTGAAAACTGAAGTATCTGAAATATTTACTTGTCTCTACGAGCACGCATTTAATATTTTTACGTATACGTAAAAATACTTTTACTTGCAAGAATAGAAGTTAAAAAAAGAATGTATATGAACGTAAAAAACTTATAGATCACTTATTATTTATACTTATAATTAAAGGAAGGATTATAAGTAATTTACAGAAATTAATTAAAAACAAATGACTGAAAGGTATTATAATAAGTGAAAATTAATTACTTTAAATCCTTAGAGAGAGAGAGAGAGAGTAAGTATAAATATTCGTTTTAAACAATAATTTTACTCATAAAAAGTATTGCTTAGAAATAATATTTTATGTAATAAATACAATATTTTACCATTTAAATATCACAGTATTTACCAATATAAATAAATATATGTACCTTTATAAATCTTTTATGGATGAGTTTTATTGTAAGAATTATTATTTGTGGGTTTATTATTGCCCATGTATATCAACAAGAATAAAAAAGAATAACGGAATATTGAGTTCTATACCTATATTTATAAATATCATAGCTGATTCCAGAAGAATGAAATAATAACTTATAATCGTTACATTTTATTATGATTGAAAAATTTTAATTCCATATAAATTACCTTAATTGTAAATTTAAATCAGCTCATACGCAACAAGTGATTTTGAAATGAAGTTTTTTTTATGGTATTAAATTGATCATTCCTAATATTTTCGATGTGATTTGAATATAATATTTATTTATATTATTGTTAGTTCAAATAAAAATATTTGGGATTAAAAAAAAAAAAAAAAAAAAAAAAAAAAACATAATTAAAATTTTTCCATAAATAAAATAACATTATTATTTATTCGTGCATCTATTCTATTACACATACAAAATCAATTTGCAATGAACTAATGTCGTTGAGTGTATTACACATAATCACACACTAAATATTGTTAGAAAAATCAGTGTTGTTGATGTATCGTGATAACAGTCAAACAAGAAGAGTTTTGGAACATGTCGCTTTATTCAAAATATTCAGGAAATGACAAAGCCTATATAGCAAATGTTTTATGGATAAGCGATACAACAGGGACAAATATAGCAATTGGGCAATTGGACAGATCAGTAACACAAACAAATTCAAAAAAGCGTTTGTAAAAACAGAAATATATATATATATATATATATATATATATATATATATATATAAATCCCTTCAATAATCTTCAACTTAGCACCGTATTAAATCATACCAAGGGGAAATCTCTAAAATAATATTCAGATTTTCCACTAGCACACTTTGACAGCTTCCAGGCACTTCGCGGCAGATCCGCTTGATAGCGTCTTTTCGTATTTCTAGATGTTTTAGTTAGGCACGTTTTCAGAGGGGAAATTAGGAAGAATCCAAAACTTTTCTCCTAATGGAGATATCGACAAGATTCCAGCACTTTCGAGAACCTTACTTTTGTCTCCAAATTCGAGGATCATTGCTGAAGCTTTCCTTGGTGTCCAACTAATAAATATTTGTCTGTTTTGATTTACAACTGTAACGTTTTGCAGGAAAGTTTCATTGCAGGTTAGTAACAATTTCAGCTTAAGGTGTTTAATCAGTTTAATAATCATTAGAATGAACTATATGAAAATAATTCACTAATGTGCTGAGATTAACTAATCACGCCCTAATAAAATATTGACTATAAGCATTCGATTCTAAGACTTTAGATCCGATTTAACTAAACTTCTAGTGACGGGATCTAAATCAAATATGTATTTTCTTTGCTTACCGCCTCATAATTTCTGGGACTAGTATAGTGTTCCCAAAACTATTTCCAAATCTTCCATCTCCTTTTTTTCCCATCCGTCATACTATTTTTAATATGGTAAAACCAATTTACAATATCACGTTTTTTTCACATTTAAAGTAACCATTTAAGGAAAAGGAGAGTGAGAACTTATTACAAATTCATTATTAAATGATAACAGAAGAAGGTACTTTGAAGTATTAAAAGTTATTTAATAACGCCTCTCTATCATTTACTTTTAAGGTCATTATTACGCTTATTTAGAGAGCCCTAACATTACATAATCAAAAGAATGAAGTCGGTCAAACAAGTTCTTTTTATTCAGATAGACGAATAAACCTTATTTAACACTTAACACATTTTATCGGTGGTAATTACTTCTGAACCTGTCAGAATAACAGTTTAAGAAAAAAAAGTAGATTATAACTTTTACAAACTTATAGAATTCAAGATGTTAGATGAATAAAAATAATGAATTTCCGAATATTTAATTCTATTTATATAGATCTGAATTTACTTCAAGAGCTCCTTTACACATGCAGATCCAATACAGATGTTTCACTTAATGACTTCCGCTCACTATCTTCGTCACACTCTAAGCTTTATGTTTCAGTATTAAATTCTTCGCTGCTTATATACATATCTTCTCAATTCTATTCCTAAAACTTCAGTCATTCCACTATAATATACGTAAGTCAAATTTTATTTATTGGTAGGGTTTTTAAGCTCAAACATATTCATTCAAATGTTCCAAAGTTCTAGTTGGAGAAAAAAAAATGAGCTAGAGTCCATGTCATAAATTTTCCATTATCCACATGCAAAACAATCAATGTCCAATATTTCGATCAATTAACTCCTCATTTACCAATTTTTTTCCAGCATCAAATCAAAATTCCTAAAATAATTCTTCCAAAGTAATGTTTTTGCAATTAAGCAAAAAAAAAATATCTGACTCGAATTCAAGTTCCATGTCTTAAACGCGATCTACGCCCGCCAAATATCCCGTTCTCAACGTTTCCAAATCAATTCTATTGAATACCTTTAACACCGTCATTACGTAACCAAGACATTAATAATCGCATCCAAATTACTCGACAAGCCAGCCAGAGAAGAGAAATCCATCTCAGAAACGCTCGAATCTAATGGTTTCGAGAAAAACAAAGAGACTTAACGATATATGTTGGCGATAATAATAATTATAATAATAACAATAATGATATGAAGAGACGGCAAAAAAATAAAGGAAAAAAGAGTAAGAGAAGCCACACGTGCAAGGTGTGAAAAGAGTGGGGGGAAAAAACAGCGATTCATTGGACTCAGAATCAATATTAACTCTCAAGACCTTGCGTGGTAATTAGCCCACTTTTTATGGCATTAATTTGGTGTGAAAGAAAGAACGAAAGACGATAAGAGAAAGAAAAATAGAAGGATGGAAGAGAGGGGTGTAGAAGGTGGAGCTTTACACCACTTTGTTTTCGGCCCGACACTGTGTCTTACCCCTTGTCGGAGAAGGAAGCCGATATTTTTGACACTGGGAGCGTACAAGAAATCGCCATTAGATGCCTTCCTCACGCATGGGGTCACACCAGGCAATAAATCAACATTCCGGAATTTTTCCCGTTTTCTCTGGCACCCGACGGAAAAGCCGGATGCACAGGCGTCGAAAAGAAACTTCTCCTCACTTTAATATTATGTAAATAGTGTTACCACTTCTCTCCTTGTTTGTGCAACGATCGCTTTTAAACTCGAGATTTCAATACTACTTCTCCCGCTTCGGTTTTTACAAGGGAGAACGGGAAATGTGAAGGAGTGGGATGGGAGGAGAAAGACTACTGGCGTGTGAAACTTTCTCCATGTACCTGGGTGAATACTGTCCGGGAAAAAAAAAAAAACCTGGTGCAAACTCGAAACGCCCGGAGCAAATTTTGAAATTCCGATTGCTTTGGCCGTTGTAGTGTTTGTACTGGGTAGTGTGTTGAAGTTCTTATTTTTATATGAGATTTCCGGAATACGTTCGCTGTTTCAATACCACGTGTAATGGAATGGGTTCTTTTTCTTTCCGGAATGTTCCAGGAGAGGTCTGGAGAAGTTGGAACACGAGGAGAAGAACTCCCGACAGAAAAGAAAAACTGCTGTGATATCTCCGACTTATTGAGTCGTGAACACGTCGAAATGTTTCGTGGAGAATTCCAGGTATTTCGAATTCTGATGCCACGGCTTGTGGAATTGTGATCGGGATTTTTGCATTACAGAAAAGAGTCTTGAATTCCAAAATTTAAACATTTCCTTAAACCTCGGTTGTAAATAAAATTTATTGGTCAATTTATTATTCAAATTCGAGCAGCAAATATAGAAAATTTAAATATGAATACGGTGTATAACGATAAAATCTGAAACTGAACAGCGACTTTCGATAAAATCAGTTGCATTTTAGTTTGTTAGAGAAAGTAAATAAATACTTTTCTCCGTAAAATGCATTTGTAAATCAAAAATAATGTTTGAATACTTTACAAAGAATCAAATACATTTCAAAAATTATAACCTCTGAAATTATATAAAGTGTTAGAACAACTGATTTTTTGCTTGTTCATATATCGAAACAACACGAAACCTTTGGGTCGAACAATGGTTAAGTGACGAAAACGCCACCTTTTTATTCTATTAGCTTCTTCATTCCACACAAAGACTTTTATTTTGACAAACTTTATATGCATCATTCCCTCTGCACAACGAGTCTAGTTGTATCAAGTCTCGAGCTCATGGTTCGACTGAAACGAAGCTAGTTCTGCACCTCGATCAGAGTTCTCTGTAATCTCAGTCATGTTACAGTACACAATATCAGTATTACATTTTTTATGTGTCTTAAGGTTACAAATAAAAAGACTCTGATTTCTAGAGGTGGCCACGGTAGCCAAGTGGTCACTGTCTCAGTCTTGCTGCCACCATTGATTTCATTGAGTCATAGGTTCAAGCCCCAACGCCAAAAAAAAACTTGCAATTTAGAGGGGCTGATCATTAAATATAAACGAGATAGCATGTCCACCCATTAGCATGGTGTGGATGTTTGGATTGAGAGAGACCAGCTCTGGCCATCCTTGTTACTTGCCTGAAGTTTAAAAATGCGAGGTCCGTTGCCAATAGCTCTCGTGATGCTTCTAAGTGTGATGTTAATATACAGGATCAAATCAAAATTTACATACTATTTATAGAGTGTAATAGATTGGCATACTTTTAATTTTTTCATTAATTTTAACACATTGAAAAGGAGTTTGAGAGTAATTACTTTGATTCTAAAGTTTTCTACTTGCAAAATAGGCATAAATTGACAGCAGAAAAGAACAAAATAAAAAGGCATCAATATTTAATTGCTTGAGGTAATTTGTTTCCCAAAACTTACCCAGAGATATTCGGAAAGAGTTTGTATAACTATTTTGACAAAGACTTTCTTTTAAAGTTGAAAAAAAAAATTAGTGGTTCCAAATTCTTTGTTAGATAATATATAATTCCAAATTCTTTGTCTTTAAAATATAAGATTCAAAATATGTGTTTTTAATTTACACAATAACTTTAAAAGAATTTAAGAAGGTCAATTGCAATAATATCTCTTCTTGTTATTTTAATTAAAATTTTTTAGTGGGATGTGGGAAATAAGGCTTATAATTTTTGATACTCTTTTAGAGAAAAAATTATAATTATTTAAAGAAAATGATTTGATATAAGAATTTTCGTATTTTTATATTCTATATTTCAACAATAAGATTTTTTGTATAAATGATTTCGTCATTAATCTACTTTAATTTATTTCGTGGTAATAAATTCGTTAACATTTACAAATATTTTAGCTATAGTTTGTAATATAAATGCAATAACATATAGAGTCGTTTACGTGTTGCAAGATGATAATATATATAACACTAACTACCAATTAAAGATTTCTAATGATCAAAAGATTTTGTTTATAATTTCATTGCTTGAGACATAATTAATATTCTTAAAAAACAATAACTTAAATTATTTCCGCTAAGCTCATGTTATTATTAGAAATGTTGCACAAAAGAATCAGAAAATAATATATGCCGATATTCTTTCGTTGTTTACTAATTTAAAAACTTCATTCACGATACCAAAATTCACAATTATATTTATTAAAATCCAATTAAAATGGTAAAGTCCTGATCATGTCAAAAAGGTATGAAATCTGGGTAAAAGCTTTTACCCACCTCAAGGGAGAAAAGAAAACTTATATTCAGAACTTTTACATTATTCTATGCCTCCCCTTAGGAAAAAAAAGAAATATTACGTGTGCCGAGTAAGGGGTTTCCACAGACACTAAACTCAAATCACGATAAATACAATGGAAAAGAAATTCCTTCACAGTGTGTTTCAGATGAGAAAGCTTTTGAAAACAAAGTTTTCTTGCTTTTCTTCCACAGTAAAAGGTTCTCTATGGACACTACAGAACAGAACCGCAGGTGAAAATAAAAAATTAAAAAAAAAAAAAAAAAAAAAAAAAAAAAAAACAGAAAATAAATACACCGAGGAACCAGAAATCCAAAAAGGAATACTTCATTTTTTTTCTTTGCTTTTATTTTTATACATAGTGTTATTATTATGATGATTGTTATTGTTTTTTCACACGAGTTGTCTGCTTTTTTTCCTCCCTTGGGGCTTGACAAAAGTTTTGCAGAATTATCGTTTGGTGCCTTAAGAGGCTTTTAAGCCGGTTTTCTCCGGTTCTCAAAGATGTTGGACTTTTACTTACAAGTCGAGGTACCTTGCTTTGAAAAAAAGTGGTGTATGCTTTCGAGTTTGTTAGATTTAGAGAGGAAAAAACACTTGCAGTAAATGGATTGTGAGTGAGATTTGTATGAAACTAATACTTTGTATTCGTTTCTTCAAAAATAAGAGAGTAATGATATGTTTATCAACATAAAGCTGGTTATTATAATACGATTGTCTCGTATAGTTAGATATAGACAAGCATATAAATATATTAAGTAAAAAAAAATCATATTTCAGGCTCTGAAGAAACTTTAATAAGAGTAGGAAAATGCTTAATATAAGAACACTATCTTTTAAGATATCCATACACCTTTAAAACGTCATTTTTGTCAAAATTTTAGATTTTCTAATTTCAATATCAGTTTAACACTTAAACACTTTTTTCTTTCTAATAGTGTTTGAATTTTGATTATACCCTATTTAGAACTTAAGTTACAGGAATTTAAATTTTACTCCGTAGCTAATTTCTAATTGCATTTAAAAGTTTGTTTTTGATTTTTCTAAAAATGAGTTTTCTCGACATATTCACATATGGCAACATAGATATCAGAAACAGTTATGAACCAAATTAATTTAAATTTTGCAAGTATCTTCCTTATATAGATTTTAAGAACGCCTACAACTTTCAAGGTTGTAAAATTGATATGTATTTAGTAACAAATATGTAAATCATGTATTTTTATAACTTTTTTTTTTGATTTTTCATTGTTATTTGACTCGAATCACAATATAAATTGTAGTAATATGATTTTCATGAAGAAAATAGTACCAGCCCCAAAACATGATATGGTGAATAAGATAAAATTTACGGAATAATGATATTTTTGTTTACTTTTGAGCGTTATTCTGATAATCAATTTATGTACTATTTTCACCGTGTTTTCCACTCCATTTTTTTTGAATAAAAGAAGGTTATTAAATGTGTTTTTCATGGTTTTAGGTTATATTTTAGCATTAAAAATATTGTGATAGCAAATATTAATGTATTTCAAAAAAAAGTTATCTGAAAATACCTAACCTTCAAGGTGTGCGGATACCTTGAAATTACTATTATGATCGTCTTATTTCTAAAAAAATAACAATCATTTGAATATTAGGTCTACCCGAAAGTTTTGTCCGTTTGAGAAGTGAAAGAAAATAATACATTTTTTTTTCAGGCAATCAATAATATTTATTGTACAATATATTTTCCGTCGTGACTCATGATCTCTTATCAGCGTGATGGTAATTTGTAAGTACCATTTTCTAAAAATGCTTGGTCTTTAGAGGCGAACAATTCAAGTAGTGTTAAGCTGACGTATGCTCCAATTTTGAATTTTTTCATTTCAAAATTTTTTTGCGGAGAGATAAACAAGGAATAATTTGAGGATGCTAGGTTTGATCAGTATGGTGGATACAACAGAAATTCTTGCAGAGCTTTGTGATTTTTTGACGAATTGTCAGATCAGCATGTGGTTTTGCCATGATCATGATGCAATATAAAATGCTTCATGTTGAAGATCGCCGACAGAGAATTTAATATGTATATAATTATATATATATATATATATATATATATATATATATATATATAAAAGCGACGTAGAACTGAATTAAAATATAGTAAAAATAAGAAAGGTTCTAGTGTTAATAGCGCGGGAGTCTCAAAAAGTAATTAGTTGAGACAAGGACCAACGCTGTCTAATTGAATATTTATAGGATGTACTCGCCCCATAATCCAGTAAGTGCATTCTTTAACATATTATAGCAATAGTTTGTTCTTGATGCAAGACTTGATACTGGTTAAGAGCAGCCAATAATTAGAGAATTAACAAACTTAATTTGGAAATATAATTTACTATTTTAACTATTTCATGTTTGATAATTAATTTACGTTTAAATTCATATTTTGTGACTAGAGCATCCTTTAAGGTGACAGGATAGACGGGTAACATGACTTATTCACAATGATAATAAATAGCATCCCCTAAGAATATTTTTTTTTCCTTTTGAAAATTTCTCTGATATCATTACCAAATTTTGGGATTTCGTATGAATAAAAAATAACATATTCTAATGTTCTTCAAAATTATAATTAAATTTCTCAATATATTCTGGTATAAAACAAGTTCCCTATTCCCAATCATTTATTTTAGTATCAAATAAAATTTTAACTTTATACTATAAAGGGAAAAATTACGTATTTATTAAATGTATCTACGCAATATTCGCCCGAGATTTTATATTAATAATGGAGCTTTTTTTGCTCAAGCTGAAAACCTACTTATAACATCATGTGAAGACAACCTTAATAAATAGATGAATGAGACAAACAACGTAAAACGTTTCAGCTAAAAACGCCATCACAGAATCCAAATTTATACTTCAGTGATTCAAAATTTACTACTTTTAGAACGTTACAGCAAAAGTAACCTTTTTAGAAGTCAATGTCATCAAGTTTTCATTCTAGTGGAAAAAAAGAAACAGAATATAAAAAAAAAATTCCCCCAGGGACTTTTTCGACTTGCGTCTGTAGCCCTCGTTGCCACTCTCATCGATGAAATGTTTATGTATAATGGGTCGGGAAATCTCAGTGCAGGTGAAGGTGGCTTCTCTTCTTTAATGCTTTCAGTGGCAACGACTCAAATGTATGTAGCCGTGGGGCTTTTAAATCTGAGCCTATACGTATCAATCATGTCTGTTAGAAACGGCTTTTAACGTCGCTTGTCAGTCGCCTGATGTGTAATTGAAGGTGGAAGAAGCATACACTGCATTAATGTAAAATGATTTTTTTTCTCTTCTTTCACATCGTCTTTTTATACCCCCCTCTTCCTATTTCCTTGCTTTTTCTGGCCACAACACCACAAATAGCTATATGGGCTTTTTTTTTCTGCTTTCCGCTTAACTTTTCCCTCCCCACAACACTAAGTTTACGAAAGAGCGAATAATCTTTTCAAAGAAAATGGTGGAATTATATGGAGAATAGCGAGTCTTCCTGGACATGTGGCGGAGAGGTTTGGAGTAAAAAGGTATAAGGACATAAAGTATGGTGAAGTGCTTGATCAATTTTAAAGTAGAGAAGAGTTTTAACTGGATCTCTAAGAAAATGTTGACCATATATGGAGGTATATAAGGGAGTGCGTTAGACGAGAAAAAAAAATAAATCCAATGTTTTTAGTTCCAGTAATAACTAATTCAATTAAAATTTATTAAATATAATTGTGAATAAAAATAGTAGCTGAACAGTGTACATGCCATCAAAAATCCATAGTTGAATTAATTTTAAAAAAAAGCAATAATTACTTTCTCATATGGTAAGAAATAGCTTTTAATTATAATTCCTGATATATTACTAATTGGCATTCTTGATATATTACGAGAGGATATCGTGAAGTTTTAATTAATACTAAGAAATAACCGACATATCCATTTAAATTTTATTCTGCATATTAATTCATATGTACATAATGATGTAAATTACAGTTACTCATGTTGATTTTTTTAGTTTCAAGAAGATGTAAATAGAAGTAACCCGGAGTATCTAAAAGTTTTACTTTTCGACCTGATGTGTCGTAAAGTTTTAATAATAAATAAAAGATATGCGCATTTAATTTTTGCTTGTTATTTTTAAGACTTATCTACCTAATAACCATCCAGAGTTATTCATTTCTGTGTACGTTTCTTGATTTTTCGAAATCGAACGTTACAGAACACAGTAGGTTGAACTATTCGTTCCACGGTAAGGGTTACTTCATTCTATGGCTTTCTTATACCAAACAAATAAACATTACTATCTATAATTTTAAACATTATGCAACTTTACGTAAGAATGTATTAATATGTACTAGATTATATTTCTTAATAATAATTAAAGCTTAGTTATACACCTTCGTACATGTCAATATGCATTATTATATACATATTAGTCTTCAAAGGGCTAAAATGAAAAGCATTATATTGTACTTTTATTACATTAATTATTTTCAGAAAAACTAATTTGCTGCATCTACTTAATCTCCCCCTTCACCACACCACAAAATCCCGAAAAGTCGATGGAGAGAGGTGGAGAACTGTCCTTCGACTTCAAATAACCGGTTAAGAGGTCTACGATAAGTAGTCAAAAATGTGTAGATAATAATGCAACTCTGATGTTGACAAATATTTCGATTATTATATTTATACGTTTCTTTGAAAGTAGATATATATTTGACCTACTTTATTATGAAGTATTTGAAATTTTTTATTTTATCGAAATATTTGTGTCGCCATGCGCTTATGAACCAATAACAACATATTAAAGTTATTAAATAAGGTTACATATGTGTAATAAACATAAAAAAATACAATTTCAGCAAAGTCAATATTGACCTCGGTAGTCTAAAGGCCATGATCGCGAACTCAAATCAAATTATGGGTTCATTGAATCACGATTTTTGTCGAATTATGGGTTCTAAACTTGAAGCCGCTCAAGACGTAGCCGGAGATGATGCTCGTTAAATTTGTGGAGGCTCAAATTCTTCTCTTTTTATGGCGTGGAAGTTGGAAAAGGAGGTGCCAACTCAGGTACCGTTCTTGTCACTTGACTGAGTTTCAAAATTGCGAGGTCTGTCGCCAATAGCCTTCGTGTTGCTTCTAGTGCGATGTTAATAAAACCAATCAATCAACGATATTAATATAGAAATACTTTCGGTAAATAAAAATTAAAATGAGGTGTGTGTTGTGGTGTCATCAATATATAGAATAATTCATGTGTAATGAAAAAGTAACGCTCAAATTAAGTTTGAATTCTGTAATATCGTTTCAAAAAATACCTGCTTCCGACAAATAATTCCACAGTAAAACCAAGATATTGTAAACATTATCAAGTTGTTGTTATTGTCATCTCTAAAATGATTGTGAGACAGTTGACACTGATTCATAGGTTAGCTTGGTAGTCATTTGCTGCCATGGCAGAATTCGATTGCTACCGTTTCAAGTTGTCACCAGCGGTGAGACCTAGATTCATCGATTTGCACCGGAAATCTTCAAAATGATAGATTTCTTTTAATAAATCTGCTCCAAAGAAGGCGAAGATGGTCTCCTTTCGTGTAAAAGATATGCAAATGATTTTCTGGAATATAAATAGTACCATACTCATTCACCTCAAAAAGGCAAATACGATTACTAGGCAGTAAATATGTTACTAATACGATTACAGGGCAGCAGTAAGACTGCAATGAATTTCTATTCCCATTTCCATTCCTAACACTGATAATATTTTCAATCACCCTCGTAAATAATATTATATGCTAAGGATCCTTATTAACATCCTATGTTATTCGAGCATTGCACTGAATATTTCTACGTACAGATTAATGGCACTTTTTAATAATTCCGTCTGATGTCGAAAAATTCAAACAACTCATTTCCATAAAATAAAAGAAATCAGTTCTGTCTGATTTTTCTTGCTGGCGTGTTTCGCGTAACTGAGATCAGAATATCGAGTGAAGAAAGAAGGGATCGAAAGGGAAAAAAGTAGGATATCGAATTTCTATGGGAGGCGTTCTAGGACAAGAATGAAACAAAATATGAAAAATGATTACATTTTAGCAATGCCGTGACATTAAAAGCTAGCAAATATCGATAAAATATAGGTAATATCATCTGAACTTAAAACTAATTTTTAAAGGATCATTAAAACAAATAAATATTATTTTGATTTGTCTGAGTACTAATCATATTTCTAGCTGATGTAGCAAAGTAAAATAGCAATAAATACAAAACCATCAAGAGTAAAATATTTGTTCCTGTAAGAATTAATAAATACGAATTCACAATTTTTTTTTTAGAAAAAACACCAAATGAAAGTACTACGATAACCACATGTTTTTGACGACAGATTGTGTTGTTAAGGTAAGCGGTGTTGTAAAAATTCTCTTGACAGGTTAATAAAAACTGAAAAGTGAATTTTGCTGCTTCCTCGTCAAGTTGTCATCGTCTTTTTGCATAATGTTGTACCGTCAAGAAGACAGAAATACATCATTATCTACTGGAAACAAAACACATTCTAAGTAATGGCTTGCATTTGGTAAATCTACTTCAAAGAAGGCCATGACGGTCTCTTTGGCCCAAAAACTTTTGGCGACAGTTTTTTGGGATGAGAAAAGCAACATACTTTCAGAATTCTTAGAAAAAGAGGAGAAAAACTAACACAAGACAGTGGGTTACTTCGTTGCCATTCCTGGAAACCCATTTTCCATTCCAAACACGAGAACTTCTACTGTCTATCGTTCCAAGACTAATCTTTAACCATCTATTAAATAATAGATTTATCATCGATCTTTAAGATTCAAGAAGCAAATTTATTCGATGGACTCATGAAATTGGTTCTTTTCCGTTATCCCCTTCAACGAACACTTTCGGACTTTTGTGTGAATTTGTTTATATCAAATATATTCCCAAAATATAAAACGTGACTTATATATATTGAAATAAAATTAGTGAAGTGTAATGGATAATTAAGGAAATGAGTATACAAAGTGTTTCGAAAGTCATGGTGAAATACGTAAGGGATGATAGAAAAATTTAACAAGCAATTTTCAACCTACAATGCAAAGCAGAGAGCAAGAGGTGAACGCTGTAATTGAAAGAAAAAAGCGCGAGTTTTATTACACATCGTCCTTTCTACTGTGGATATCAGGAGACATACTGACGTACAGTACTCTTTTAGGTGTTTTTCTATGACCCCTTAAATTTTTTCCCATGAGTTTCGAAAAATCCCGTATAAACAAGGTAGTGTCTAATAATTTGTAGTTTAATTAGTACGAGAGTGAGTGAGTGAGTGAGTGAGTGAGTGAGTGAGTGAGTGAGTGAGTGAGTGAGTGAAAGCTATAAAAAAGGAATATCGAATGTATTGACAAGAGTATGGAAAGACCAGATCACAGCCAAGAAGGAACGGCTTAAGGTGAGAAAATCAAACCATCGTCTCTAAAAAAATATCAAGAACCCAAACCCGATTTCATTTCGGTCAAATAAGGAATAAGGTATTATATTAAACATTTGATTCATACCCTAAAGTGTATTAACAGATACTGTAAGTTAGGAATTAATGAATGATTATTCATAGATCTGAGTAAAATAACTTGGTTTTCATCACAGTGTGATTGTCTATTCATTGTACTGTTATATGTAAAATTTAATAATGGAAAATGAAGGATATAATACCGGGACATTACCAGTTCTCTAAACTTCCATTTAAATTTAAAACGATGGATGCCGGAATCTTACTTCCGTAAAGAAAGTTAAAACTTTTAAAATCACTCTATTAACACGTCATGAAAATAATAATAATTATCTTGCTGTTTAAAATATATCTAATCATTTTTTTTATGTTTATGCATTTGATTATCGCTACAAATATTTTCGCTATGTATGTTAATAATCGAAACACTCTAAGCACATTTGTATTAAATGATTATCAAAATTCAGTAGCTCTGCATAGTTAAAATATTTTTCGAAACATCGCTTATATGTTACACATTTTGTACGTATCGTAATGTTTTAATAATTCCTGAAACATAACCGAAACATCTAAATAAAACTCATTTTGCGTATTAATTTTTTCTTATGTACATGATGTTATAATTACAGCTGTCCATGTTGAAATCTACCGAGTTTTGTTTTGCTAACATGGCCTTCTGTCAGTCTGACTCTGGGTGAAATGTATAACACTCGGTAGTGACTAATAGAGAAATCTTATGTAAAAGAATAATAGATAGAAATTTAGTTTCGATCTCGATTGTTCTCAGTAATAATTAAGCCTATATGATAGAGATAGTCACTTTAATCAGGATCTTCTTAAAAATAAACAGATCGATATGAATAGTTGTAATTTGCAACATCATGTACATACAGGTCAATTATTATACAGAATAAATTTTATTCAAAACTCTCAGTTATTTATTAGTAATAGTTAAAACTTCATACTATCCTCTCGCATTAACTTTAACAAAATAAAGTATTCCCCTGATAATTACAAGAATTTAGTGTCTAAATACCTTTGCTCCACACACTTAAAAACACCGGGAGAATGCAAAACAAGAAAAGCGGAACAAAGCTCAATTACATTACCACCAATACCATGTTCATGGAAAGTATTTTTAAATTACAAATCTTCTTTCTTTTGTCCTCACAGACCAACAAACATAACACCGTTCCTAAGGTCAAACAGCACACAAAAGGTATCGGACGACATTCCATTCCAGCCACGCCACCCTCTTTTCCTTCCCCGTAACGGTGTTTTTACGAAACTCACGCGACATTTAACAGAACCTTTCCGCGAGAAGGGATCGCTTCATTATTCACCGTAGACGCCGATCGGATCGAAAAACGATCATCAAAATAAAAAGCAGGGCGAGGAGGAGGCTGTATAAAAGATTAGGAGATGGTAAAACCATTTCGAGATATCTCTGCGTAAGTGCCCGGCAAACAGCTCAACCCGGCTCCAAAAGATGGATGCCGCAGCCAAGAATCTTTATCGCATTGCCTTTGATGGTTACAGTTCCCCTGAGCCTCCTATAAAAAATAAAAAAGGGGCCTCTGCGTAGCTGCATCTTCGCAAAGTTGCGATATTCTTCTCTTCGGTGCGAGGGGAAAGTCTACTAAGGCGAGCGGATCCCCCTCTGTTTATGTCAGGAGTTTAACAGCCAGAAAAACATGTCACTGGCAAGTGTAATTATGTGAGGCTGTTAACAAGATGGCTTCTCGTGCGTTATGGCGATGGCCCTGTTGAGAAACGTTGTTTTTAAAAGCTATTCTTTTAGTCAACTGACTCACGGTTAAAAAAATTTAATCCAATTCTTTTTAGGAAAGAAAAGTATATCTTCAGTTTCTAATCGAGCTGTTTTTTGTGTCCTTATATAGAAAAGAAAGCATGAATATGTGGTGATTAAATTAAAAAAAATACTTAACCTAAAATGCATTTTGAATCATATGGCATGAGCTATAATGCGATTTTCTTTTTACCTAACAGTTAAAAGACAAATGTTTGATTTCGAAATCCATAACAAAAAATGAAACGTGACTAATGGAAATTGGATAAGATTTAGTGATTGTTTTGATTTATTGTTTATTAATATCGAACTCGAAATTCAACACGAGAGCTATTGGTAAATGCACTAGTAATTTTAAATTACGTATTGTGTAATTTTCTATTTAACTAAAATGTTTTTAAAGTTATTATGACTCAACCGTTGAAGCGTTTTACAACGCCACCTGTCGTGACGGCTGGATTCTTATTTTAAAAATAAAAGAAAAGATACCAAGTAAAAAAAATTAAGGTAATATTTTTTTAAAATTTTAATGAGAATTTCTGAAAAAATCTCATGTAAATTTTTATAACATTTTTTTATATTTTGATTTTTTTAATAGATTGTTCTTTTCCATATTTCTTGGATACAAGTTTAATATACATTTTACTTAGTTTAGTTTCTTAATTTGAATTTTGTGTCTTTTTTGCATGTTGTTTATTCAGATTTATAGAATATCAATTTCGGTTTGTAACATTTTTCCTTAAGGATTGCTTGGTACTTGTAAAGTATTGTTTTACCTGCAAATCTGTCTAAAGCCCGATTCAGAATTTTAAAATGTTTTATTTCCTTTTCTTTATTGTTTTTTTTTCCTTTACTTTTTTCTCTCGGGTTTTTTTTTTTTTTTTTTTTTTTGTACTTTTAAATGAATTGCTATATATTTTCTTGCCAATATTCATTCGCTTAAAATTCTTTCATGTATATTTATCTCTTTCTTAAACGCTATGCTGTGTAACATTTTTTTTTTCTTTTTGCTTCAGTTTTTGGTGAATAAAATATTTTTTGTTAATTTTCTTTATACTTTTTCCATGATCTAAAATTATATTTGTATGCTTTCTTTGTAATTTTAGTAATGTAAGACATCAAAATGCACTTCATTTTTTTTCTCAAAAGAACAACATCATCGATTATTGCCTTAGAGACGATCATTGAATGCATTACTCTAGAGCATAAATACTAAGAGATTTCATTTACCATTCCCTTCCCTTCCAAAAAGTACTATATTTCAATAACTTTCCCCCAAATTGGGTTTCGTTCCTTTATATGATCTCACACATACGTATTGCGAGAGGCAAATTTTTAGTTTAAAAGCAGACCCAAATGTCCTCATTGCTAATTTTTGTCCCCAAACTAAAATCCAGATTGAAAATAAGCATACTAATTCAACTGATCCGCATTTAATTGAGCATGTGTGAATTGCCGTAACAAGTTATCAACTAAACTTTCGACAGCTAACTGCTAAGACGGACAACATTCGTAAAACATCCACTAGAAAATGTAGCTTTTAAATATTTTTTTATACAATTTTTCAATAGAAACAGTCTAACATATTTTTTTATGTTTTTGCAAAACAATAATAAGTCTCTTAACGAAGAAAATATATGAGCCAAAATAATTGCTCTTCGAATATAATCAGCTAAATTTACAAAAAAATGTATAACAAACAATATAAATATATATTAAAGTCAATTCTTACTTAGGTCAACAAAGAAATTTTTTATTTTAGTTACTTTTTATTAAATAATTAAAATTAATATAAATATATATATATACATATGACAGAATCATAATATTAAGTATCAAAAGAAAAATTTTTTCCAGCGATCTACACGCTTCGCCACTGACGGTATTTGTTCCTAAATTTATATCCTGCTAAATATCTTACATAAGAGAAATTTTTTTCTCCCATATCAAAATAAAATTAAATATTTGAAAATGAAATAAAAAAAAATTTATGCTTCGACGAGATTCGATCCGAAGGCAAGAAGATTCTTCACCGACGCTCTACCAACTTTACCATTGCAAGACAAATGCCATAGTAGAAGCATTGTCTTGTTTCTTAATTCATCCGGTAAATCAAATGATTGGAATGCAGTTTAGCCCAACCACCCTTTGCGACAGAAATTACTTGGCGTAATTTGCCAAATGTGGCTACCCTGGTCCTCTTCGCGGACTTAATGTTCAGCCAAAAAAATCGCCAAAATTGGCCATTTTTGAAATCACGCCAAGTGGTTGGGCTAAACTACATTTTCATCAATTACATTTTCTTAATGAATTAATATTTGAAAAAACTGTATTAATATCAAGTGTCATCCACTACAAGTTTAAAAAAAATGCATTTAAATTTGTGTGGATGAATAAAAAGTATTTTATTAAAGATTGAAAATTTGAACAAGATATTTATAGGGAGAGTTTGAGCTAATAGTAAGAATTTAAAAAAGAAAGAAAGAAACTACTTTTTCGGACACTGAGTAGTTTAAGTTTCTCATATTCATATATATATATATATATTTGCATAAAAGTCGCACCATTTGCCTGTGATAGCTTCAAGCCATCCGTGAGACACACTCTGGTCACCCCTTATATGTATCAATACCTTATTTAATAATATTATTAGTACAAGAAGAAGAAACAAATAGTTATCACTACCACTGCACATAAAAAACTGGAAGACATATCCTTTTTTTTTTATTTCGTGTTTCGATGTGAGTTTTCCCTTATGATTTAAAAACTACGAGTAAGAAGATATTTCTGGATTAACTGCAAATTCCGAAAGAAATTTCAATCGGAACATCGTGTAGTGAGAGAAAAAAAAAAACCCCGGAAAGTAAAGAAATATCCAACGAGAAATGGTAAAAGTAACATTTTCTGGGTATCGTGTTTAAGTGCACGGCAAACAGCTCAACACAACTCGAGAAGACAGATGCGGGGGAAAAAGAGGATTAATCTCTTATTTCATAGTATTTAATGGAAAAGGATCTGAAATATAAGGGATTTTGCTACGAAATATTAGGTCCGCTTCTTTTAGTTTTATTCTGGAAGATGCTTTTCGCACAATGTTTCAGTTAATGGGAAGATTTGTTTTTATTTCTTCTGTGGGAAAAAGTAAATTAATATTACACATATTCAGTGAAAGTAGATATGAATTAATACTTTGACAGAAAATTGCTTCTATAAGAAAAATTGCATCTTTAAATTTATACACCTACTAATATATACATATTATCCACACACACAAATGATTTATAGAAATGTTTTCTGTTAAAAGATATACTTATATCTAACTGGAGAAAATTTACATCTCTTTAAGTTGATAAGGCATGTGCATGTATTATGTGTCAGATTTAGCTAGATATGATAAATTAAAAGTAAAATCCACTGAAGTGCTACTGGAGGAGATTTAACGATTTTGATTTACTTTTTATTAATATCAAATTTAGTCGTAACACAAAGACTGTTGGAAAGATACCCAAGAACACCGAGCTCCCCCAAAGATTTTTCAGCAACAAATCGGTCCTCCCGGTGACAATCACCCCCGAACGCAGCATTTATAGACAAAAAGAAAATATTTTTACAACAGTAAAGCGTAAGATATAACTTAATAGCATATGTTGGAGCAAAAATAAAAGATAATACATAATTTCGAAATTCAAAAGAAAATAAAGGTAAATTATGTATTTATAGAGTATGACGTCAAAGTTCTATTACTTCTAATTTTTCATTTTTCTTTCTCTTCTTTTGGAATGTATATCAGTCTGTATTCCACTGACGTCACGATTTTCTGCTAGCAACGAATACTGATTCCATGACTTCGGCAACAGTCATTGACTTCCGGCTTTGGTACACAAATACTATTGGCGACATACTTCGTAATTTTGAACATCGGTCAAGTGACGAAGGCGACATCTAAGCTGACATGCCCCTCACTAATATTCTACACCAAACCAATATGAGTACTAGCAGCCTAAACAAATTTAATAAGACTGAGTCCCACTATACGGCAAGTCTATAGTCAGTCGGGAGTTCGACATCAGGACTCGAACCCACGACTCGGTGGAAAAAAACATCGCCTTTGAGTTCACGACTTTGACCACTGGGCTACCATGCCCAAGCTTATTCAATAGAAGAAACCCATTATTTTGATTGTTGTTTGGTTTTTTGTGAATAATGATGCATCCATATATCGTCGACAGTAACAACTTAACAAGACAGCATTCAAACTTTGATTTGGCAATGAATATCTGCCAAATCTAAGCGAACCTTTGAACCATTGCAAACGTTATGATGCCATTTAATAGAGGGCAGCACACAATGGAATCGTAAGCATTCTTTAGCAGCGTCATCAGTTTTCAAATACTGGTACTTTTTAATTGCATTGCAATGGGAAAAATGTTTTAGTACATTGAATAGGATGACTACGTTTGGTTTTAGATTTAACCATTACTTTGTTTAAAATAATTAAGATACAAACCCAGTATAATCTTTCTCTTGTTTTTCGGGGGGAAATCTTTATACTACTGCAATACGAGAAAAACGTGGATTTTGCGCTATACTTGCGTGGAACTGTTCAATGATTTGGCTATATTTTATATATATATTGTTTGCTAAAATTATATAACGAACGCTTATTTATGTAGAGTAGCTTTTTTTTCATTACATTTTTAACGGGGTTCTTACACATATTTTTACTGAACTAACCTTTTGGGGACTTTCATATGATATTATTTATCTAAAGAGTCTCTTCTTGTGAATCAATCACTAATTATGTAAATTAAGATTAGAAACATTGATATGTAGAAAATAAAATTTGTGAGATATTAGCATTTACAAGCAGCGAAGAGTTTAATAATAGAATTAGTAGAAAGAGAGCTTCATTTGGAAGCTTTAACTCAATTATTAGAGTTAAGTGATCATCAGCTAATGGATAATTACTCGGATCCAACTTACACGCGCAATACTGACTTGGATCCGGTTAGTCAATAGTAATATAAAATTGTTATTTTTTTGTTAATTTATAATAATGTTTGGATGCGAGAGGATTTGTGTTAGAGGCGTGATATTTTTCTAGATTTTAGATTACTTTATCAGTAGGAATTAAAATTTTATTTATGTATTCTCTCTCCCTTTGATTATTTTTACTTTATAATTTATGACTGAACTTTATGAACTTATGATGGATGAAATACGCAAAAACAGCGAAGTCAGAACGACACAATGGGGGTATAACATACAGATTGGGTCGCACATTGGGTGTATGTCGTATAGATTCGGTCACGCATTAGGTGTACACTCATACAGAGTAGGTCACTCATTGGGTGTACAAAATACGGATTGGGTCATGCATTGGGTGCATATAATACAGTTGGGATCACTCATTGGATGTGCAACATATAGATTGGGCCACACTCGGTGCGCAACATACAGTTGGGATCACGTATTGGGTGTACAACATACAGATTGGGTCAAAAATTGGAGGAGTAACATACAGATGTATAGTCGGACTTCTCTTAATCCACGGTAGTTGTTCACAGCTAGTAAATCGCGAATTTATTGAGCTACGAGTTACAATATTCATGTAAATGAAGCGATAATATAAATTCCAATACCGATATGTATTTTTGAGATGAATTAACATTCTTTCAATTTAATTTTAAATTATTACAGAGATCATTTACACAAGGAAAATTATCTTCATAATTCTTAAAATGTGATAAATGAAAAATGACTGAACCTATTGGTAATATCACAAACCGGGAAATCTTGAAAATATTCTCAAACAAAAAATATTCAAACTAGAGCATTTCAATTTATGAGAAATGGTACTTCATATCAAATCCAAACATTCAAATCCAGGAACGATAAACAAAAAATATTAAAAATGTCAACCCTGTTTCAGTCCCAAACTTTCAAAGGATGCTGCTCAAAGACAACCTTTTGATCATCTTTGCTTAGCCAGATATATATCTCCTCTGTTTTGTGACGAAAATCGTCGTTTGCACTTTTCTATCAGAGGATTTGAAAGTTCTGGTTTTGTAAAAGATTCTTATTATATCCCGGGGCTACTTCTTTTTTGCTCGTTTTAGCAAACGAGCCTCATTTGACTTATTTCTTTCTCCTGTTTCTAATTTCTTTCAAGAAGAGTATAAGTTTGCTATTGAAATCTAAAACTCTATGGAATGCTTATCCTATGATATTTAAAAAGGGAAGAAAAAAAGTACTCATATTAATCTCTTATTCTTAATAAAAAAGATTAATATGAATCTCATAAAAATGGAACAACCATAAAAGTGTGAGTTATTGAACAACCAATTAAAAGGTCCGATTGTTTGATAGTTTTTAAATACAATGCTAATGAATACAACTGTTTTGAAAATAATAAGATCCTCCTTTGTTAATAAAAATTGAATCAAAAGAATCATTCTCAGGAAATATATTTCATTATCTTTCAATTGATAAATAAAAACAAAACCATTTTAGTCGATTGAGCATTGCTATCCTATGAGCCTCAGTATATGCAACAAATAAGTCCCTTAAAGTTTTTTATCGGAAGATTTAAGTAAACAGAATCAACATTTCCTAGCTTATAATGATTTTCAAAGCTAAAATGATTAACATCGACACAAACAAAGGGAAACCAAATCCAATCTTTGTTTACATCGAACATTTTGAAAGGAATTTTGAATGGGAGATTTGAATTGCCTTTGCATATTTATTAAGCATGTCGAATCAAGAGCACATAAAGCCGAGGAGAAAGAAAGACAAGATCGAAATACTACACTATTTAAATTGACTACATATATTGAAAGATTTTCATAGTTAAAAATGTAATCAGAGATTTCTAAGCCCATGAATTGCGAATAAGAAACACCTTATTCATGAATAATAAATCAAGCAGTATAAAAATACAAATGTTGCATTTTAACAAGCATAAGAAGAAGGAAATGTTTGTATCCCAAAACAAATCTTTATTTGCTTTTGTCTGTTTATCATTAGTGCAAACAAAAGCTTATAATCCTTGACAAATGAAAAATGAAGAAACTATATGTCTTTCTCAATAAATGCTGATGTCATTCAACATTGTTTTCATTTTTACCACAACTAAAGTTAATCGTGGAATAGTCTTCATTCTTTCCATTATTCGGAAGGGTTATTTGGAGTATATATCAAGAATTCGCTTTTTACCTTTATGATTGATATAAAATCAAACAGGGATTTTCTGAAAAAGAATGCTAAATGGAAGACTGCAGATTAGTTTAACACCGGCGAGTACTGTCAAACTGGATTACATTGTCATTTGTTTTTGGATTACAGACGTAATAAGTCGAAGTAATGAATTGCAAGTAATTAGTTGCAAAATTTAAAGCGTAACTTTCCGTAAATATACACAAGTCAAGTACATGTTTTTTTGGGTAATTTCAATATTAATGTATACTTAGTATGTATTTATTCTTCTCATTAGGAACGACGCCCATTACATCCATATTTAACTGAAAAAGTAACAGTGATTCTATTAATTCATTTCGTTTGTGCAACAGTGATTTACATTAGTAGTTCTTAAATTTTTTGATCATCATATCAATTATACACACACACACATATATATATATATATATATATATAATTGGTATGGTGATCAAAAAATTTAAGAACTCTTACTTTAGTAGCTCATCTTTCTATTTCTTAGAATAATAGCTAAAAATTGAGTAACCTCACTAAGACTTGAGTTTACTCAGCTAGAAACTGTGCGATTTTGACATTTTTTTTTATATTATCTTTATAGCATTTTATTCACCATGTTTTAGAATGTATAAGAATTTCGGTCTGGTTTTTTATTTTAGTAATTAACTTGCACGTCAATTTTAGAATAATATGACGAATCAGTTGTACAATACTTGTATTTCACTATGTTAGTGTTTGCTGGATATTATTGTTATAATTATTATATCTTTTTTAAATTAAAACTATTAATATGCATAAAAGTATGTTAGATTATTTCTTTTGAGTACTTTAATAAGCTTAATACTAAATTAGTTTGTTTTCTTTGTTCGCCTTCTTTTTTTTTTTAATTTGGTTGAATTTTTTATATTTTTGGGCTTTTACCATCATGTCATATAATGTAATTCACTTATTTCTGAAAGTTAGAAAAGTAACACATAACACATGCGACATAAACGCATGTAATTCCAGTTCAAAGTATTTAACAGTATTAATTACACTATCTCCATTTATCAAAATTCTTTTTCTTCTCTTCCTTTCTCTTATTAAAATTTGCTTGATTTTTGAATAGTATGTAACGATTATTTCGGACTATGGCGTAATAAATTACTGGATTGTTTGATGTATTTAAGTAAATTTTTGTTTTTATTTCATGAAATTGATTCATTTGATAATATTATTATTTTATTTTTGGTTATCTTTTTAAATGCATGGTTATTATTTTAGCATTTTTTTAAAAATAATTTTAAAATTTTATGTGTTTATAATATATATATATATATATACACTCGATTTTTAAAGTTCTGGTTATACCTGAGCTACATCTTTCATCAATATAATGAATTTCTATTTCTTATTCGATGCCAATTTTATACTGGGAGCTGAAGATATCTAATTACATGGACATGAAGTTGAAACAACGAGGTATCATTGAATTTCTGTCTTCTGAGAATTACGAACCAACATTGTGCCTTGCACTTTTCACTTCTTCCCAAAAATAAGATTTTATGATAAAGAATTTAACATCACTTTCGTTCTGACGACCAGATAAAAGTTACGATTAAACCTTATTGTCTGCAATCACTACCGGAATTAATCTCTGACGTGTTTGCCCTTGACTTATCCTATGTTAACACAAGTACGTGGAAAGGGAAGAGGTCTATGTCAACAAGTGATTAATGCTTTATATTGGCGATACAAATACCTTTCGGGTGTAACAAGAATTGTAAAAATCAGTTAATAATAAAAGTTTATGGAAGTAATACATTTCAAATATTGGTTCTTGTGTGGGCGTGTTTTAGGTATTTTTTTTTTCTTGACCTGTTCACATACCCTTAGAAAGAAAATTAGAACCTATATGTACCTATAGGAGCACAGTTCTTCAGTTGTAATATACATAATAAGCTGTTAATTGGATCTCATCATTTTAAGTAATTATCTGACGAAAATCACTTTTAGGTGGCATTTGTCTCTCCAGGTTTCGACAGCAAAAATATCCAGGAAAGTTGAACGGGATTAGTTGCTGATGTAACATTTAGAAGATTCCGCCATACAGGAAATTAGTTATTTTTGCTGGATTTAAATTTTATTTACGTGAAACCTGAAGAAATATATAGGGGCCGCGGTAGTCTAGTGGTCAAGGTCGTGGACTCGCGACCGGCGGTTTTCGTTCAGTCGTGGGTTCGATCCTTGGCAGCCAAAGACCCACCGTCTAACCGGGGCTGATGCACGTTCAATCTGTTCGGGGCCCTAAGTCCTCCCGTTGGCGTGGTGTGGATGTTAGGAGAGGGGGGGTGCCAGCTCAGGTTTCGTCCTCGTCACTTGACCGTGGTTCAAAATTACGAGGTCCGTCGCCAATAGCCCTCGTGTTGCTTCTAGAGCGACGTTAATAAAAACTAAACTAAAAACTAAACCTGAAGAAATAATTCTCCTTTCAAGTTGGAAGGGAATCGTAGCTTTATGATAACTGTAACCAGTGTACTTTAATAATCAATGCGTGATCACTTAGGTAAATAATATTCAATAACAACTTAATTTGTAAAGGGAAATGAAGTGAATAAGAGGTACCTAACAGCAAGATTAAGAGTATTCATAAGCAACCCAAAAAAAAAATGAAAGTTGAGGTATCGCAAAGTACGAACAGCTAGATTGGACGTGTTCTTACACATCGAGGAATGGGAAGTTTAGACAGTTTCGGGAGCAAAAAACGTCGGTACCAATAGCTTATTCTATAAAAGGTTTGCTGAGATTGAAAATGGATTTGTACCTGATTCAGACTCCCTTTTTCTGTTGGTTACCAAAGTTGATAACATCTTAAGAAATAATTATGCCATTATTCAGTTAAAAAATTAGAAATATAGCAAATGATAATATTGCAATAGAATGGAAATTTGATTGTATGATTGATTGATTCATTCATCCCATCTCTCACACGTTCACTCATTCATTTATGCATTCATTTATTCAGGCACTCACTCACTCACTCGTTCAATCCTTCGTTCACTCTTTCGAACATGCATTCATTTATTAATGCATTCACCCGCACATTTACACACTCTTTCTTTCATTCATTCACTCTCTCATTTATTTTTTTGTTTAATTATTTCAACTAATTCAGAAAACTTTTTTTTAAAAGTGCTTGGGTAACCATTTTATCGTTGACAAAATTAATTTATTTTCAAATCCTACATATTATTTAGACTTGAACTGAAATACAGGGTATTTACATTAACTTATTTAAAAAATTTAAAGAAATTGTTTGCAAGTCTGTTTTACAAAATTTAAATCTTAAATTTATTTATGGTTGCTTCAATGAAAATGATAATTTTATGTTAATATTTATATATTCATTAAAAAACTATACTTCTGAATTTTTATTGAGAAATCAACAAAATACATGAAAATAATTTCCCTCAAAGTAGCTCCTAAAATTACTTGTATCTGTATTATCTTCACAACCATCATTCAGATTTCATTATAAGTAGAAATGCTATCGATAAATATATAAATGCCTCTAATACCACTAATAATTTATGATAGAAAAAAATTACCAAACATATCCGTGTTTGTAGATGCTCTAAAAAATTTAAATAGCATTTATTCTTGATCTTTATACCTTCCGATAAAAGAACAATAGCAATAAGTTAAAAATAGAAAGAAACACAGAATCATTTCTTCCAAACCCTATCGTTAACAACACAATATTAATCTAGCAAACGATGTAAAATCGCTCGTTTATATTCCAGACCTAAAAGACCCTGGGGAAGACGATCTACGTAACATGCTTTTTCATGGAACGCAATTCGTCTTTGAAGTACCACTTCCAACGTCGATGCTCCTATACCGAGCATAAAATGGCTCTACCCGTAACGGCGTGGAACGTCTTGCAGAAATAAAAGCACGTAATCGCCCGACACGCCGTAAAAAATGCGTTCTATGAAAAATACTCAAAACTTTAAAACGCCATAAAAGAAGGGAGGGGGTAAAGGCACAGTGGATAAAAAAAAAAGAACGCAAAATTTTTTTGGATATCGGCCACAAGTGCTAGGCAAACATTCCCTGGAGTCTGTTCCTCAGAAACGGGAAGCTTTATTGTATTCTGCTCAATAGTAACTGATCCCAGGGGCCTATTTTAAAAGGGCTTCATGTTCCATTGCGCCCTAGCCTTATTCGCTGCGCCCTTGTTTTCGAGCGTCTATATCTAGGCCGGATTCCCGATTCCAGGATAGGAGAGGGAAGGAAGATGAGTGACAAATACTGCACATTGTGTGCAGGGGGCTAGAGGTAAAACTTTGCATTTTAATGGTGCGTATGAAAAAGGTAGAGGGGTTTTGGAGCGAAATGTAGTTTTTTTTTTTTATCTTGCTATTTCATTGTCTCTGCTTTAAATCTCGGATGGTGTTGTGTAATAAAAGTGGGAAAGTAATAGGATTTGATATTTTTGGCTCTGTCGTTTGATGTAAACAAAAATTTTATGATGTGAATTATTTTTCAGAATAAGTGCATCGTGGGTGAGATGGTTTTTGATTGATGCGTATTCAAACAAAATATGTTTCGGTTCATATTCCGCAATGCGGTGTTTTGAAAGATGACATTATTAATTTTTCTTTATGTCTTTTTGATATTTTTATAGATTGATTAGTTTCGATTATGTTGTAAAAAATTTTTTTTTCATATAAAATTTTTGAGATGTTAGACTTTTTAATGATAACAAAAAAAATAGGTTTTTAAAAGCTTGATTTTCAAATTTTTTTTTTAAAAAAAAGCAATAAGTGTGTATTATGATGAAAATTTAGCTGAAATGAGCTTAATCTTGTTATTAAAAAATATTTGCCCAAAATACAAAAGTTTAAAGTGTTTAATCGGGTTTTTGTATTCCCCTCCTACTAACACTTGAGGACTTTCGTATGGTAATATTTTTATGTAAATTAGACATTATGTAAATAAAATTAATAATATTGAAATGTAGTGAATAAGAATTGGGAGATATGCATATATATATTATTTATAAACTGCGTAGAATTTAATATGAGGGTTAGTGGTAAGAGAAAGGAAGTGGAAATATTGACTCAAGGATTGGTGTCCAATGAACATGGAGAAAATATAGCTTGTCGAGTATAAATAATACATTTATTACTGTTTTGGATCCAGATAGTCTGGTAGTGAGATATAGTTGCATTTTTGAAAATTAATCTCATGGTTGGGCGTGTATAAAAACTGTGTCATATATATAAAAACAGTAACTTTTTAAATATTAGAATATTCGAATAAAACTGGTTTGAAATCCATCATTGTTTGATTATTAAATTATTGACTGAAATTTATTTAATAGCAATGACGCAACTAAATGAAATAAAGGAGCCTACACGTGCAAATGATATTTTTTAACATCTCAATTTAAGCAATTATAAACAAGTTAACTTAACATATACGAACAATTTATTTAATTATTTTAATAATAATAATTTAATTTTACTTCTCAACTTGAGTGACGCACAATTTATACTGTAAGCATCATAAAAGGTGATATTCAAGACAAGACTCAAATCTAAGGTAAGATTCAGTTAGTGAAGCATCTTGTGGAAAATGAGGGTTATGCCACTGAACCTCAAATTATTTATGGAATGTGAAGAGGAAGTTTAGAATAAGAGGTTCTAATTTAAGTATCAGTTTCGTTGATTGACCTATTCGTTACAGTTGCGAACTCTCCGCCACTGTGGTTTCTGTTGGGTCGTGGGTTTGCGCCCAGGCCACTAAAGACATTCTGTAAAGATAACATGATGCAAGTTGAATCTGTTGAGGTCCCATGTCATCCCGTTGACATGGTGTGGAAATTGGAGTGGAAGACAAAAACTCAAGTGTCGTCTTCGTCACTTGACAAAGGCTCAAAATTACGAGGTCCGTCACTAAGGCCCTTGTGTTGCTTCGAAGAGAAAAGTTAATTAATCATTTAATCAATCGTTAATTTGCTGTTAATCAGAATCGTAAGAATAGCTGTATATCTTTCAATGAGGTTGTTTAATGTACTGATAATTATTTAAATAACCCTTTAGATTTATTTTTTCTTAGCTATTGCCAATCTTTGAAATTAGGCAGTAATTTTATTTACGTTAATTAAAATTTTAATGAATTAACTCACGTATATATATACTTGAAATAAATAATACGTTCTAAAGAAACTAACAGCTAATAAAAATAAATCAGTTAATGTAAACATGGAAAAAATAAAAGCGCAAGGCACCAATATATTTTTACTCTTAGCCCCTAAATTCTCATATGGATAATAAATATGATTCAGGTAAAATCTAAAATATAAAGCTAACATAATTTTAATTAATTCATATTCAGACACAAAGAGTTAAACCTTTACATATCGAATATAAAGGCACCTGGGAAAAATTCAACATGTGAGAATTTTAAACCACAGAAATGCATTTTGAATTTTCCTGTATTTTTCTACTAAAAATAAATATGTTTGATATATTTTTAGGAATAAAGAATATATAAGACATATTAAACTATCAAAAATATTTATTGTGAGTATTGTACAAAATAAATATGTAACTGTATAAGTTGCATACATTGAAGTAAGTTTATTTTAAGTATTTTAAATTTTTTACATGTTAATAGCGTAAAAATGAATGTAACTTAAGAGTTTGCTAACAATGCACTAAAAATGGAATGTTTATGTAAAAGAAGGAGGCCAATTTTCTCTTACTTTTTTTTTGCTAACCAATGCTCAATGCATTTTTTAACATATTCTTTTACTGAGGCTGTTTCAAAATATTGTTCGTTTTTATTCAAAGAAGTAAACATTTCTTCAGAAATTTTATAAATAAGTCTGAACTATGTAGAATTGTTTGGAATACTTCCATTACTTATTTTTTGACAGTTTTTTAATTAATTCATCTTCCATATCACCACGTTTGGTTCTTCTAAATCAATACCGTCATTTTACTATAGTAATTAAATAGAATTGTTTTATGGAAAGCTTTTTGTTCTATGTACCGAAAATTTCTACGATGTACAGGAATCGTTTCTATACTGACAATTCCTGTTTCCTGAAGAAAAAAAAAAGTTAGACACATGCGGATTTCTGATGCATAGATTTTCAAAATATAGAAACTTGACTGTATGCTAAATAAACATTATACGTTTTCAAGAAACCAACAAAAATTAAAAGAGCTATGTATGCATTGAAAAGAGGAAAACATAAAGCACAGAAATATTTTAACTTAAATGCAGAAATAATCACGAACATAATAAACATGGATCAAGAAACATTTAATTTTTATAAAAGTTAATGTTAGTTTTGAGGAATTCATATTCAGACAAATGTATGAAATAAACTATATGTTCTTAAGAGACAAACAAAAAATATAAATCGCTCATCTTAACATGTAAAAGATAAAATTTTAAAATACTTAAAAATTCAAAGCCAAAATGGCCACATATGTAATAAGTGTCAACGAATTAATATCAATACAGTTTTTTCCATACGAATAGTGGCAATAATTTTTAAAGCTGAATAAAAAGGTTATGTTCTAACATCTGAAAAATATTTCATGTACCATGCCATTCTGACATTCTTTTCTAACGATAAAAATAACATATCATTTATAATACGTGCATAATTTTATTCAAATACAAAAAAAAAAAAAAATTTAATATCCGTATCTAGGAAAATATCACAACTAATCACATTAATATAAGTGAAGTCATAATAAGTAAAGCTTTGAAACAAAGAATATGAAACTCTTTTTGGTCTGTTCCTTTAGTATATAAATGATTGATAAGAACTTCAAAAATCTAATAGTCATCATGGAAGAAAACGGAATGAGTTCTTGTTACAAAGATCCTCTCTGAATCAATATCTGATAACTGAAAGGGAAAAAAAAGGACAGAAAAAAAAATATCTCTTAGCGTCTAAAGTATAATTTCATTAAAGGAAGTTAGGGAGGGGAAAAAAAGGTTTTTCTACACTTTATATCGAGTTTCAAACATTGCCTCACTTTATGTCTTTCTTTTGGCCCTTCTCCCTTGTAGCAATAGTAATTTGAGCCATTATTTACTCTGTTACGGATATATTTCAGAAATCTTCCTTCGGTTTTGTTTCTTTTTGAAGGATAACGCGTAAAAAATCCCTCCTTTTTTTCCCTTTATTCCGTCATTGATTTTATGTCCGACTTTTTTCCCCTTTCGTAGTTGCAGGTGTTTAGTGTTATTACTAAGCAAATTGGGTGACTTTTTTTCCGTAGCTTCAAATCTAAAGAAAATTTGAATCTAGATACACGATTTGCATTGTACAAGATTTACACGGTTTCACTTTTACTAAGTTTTTAACCATTTAACATTTTTTCTCCGAACACAGCTCGGGTGCTACAAAAGGGGATTAATTTGCCGATTGTTTAGCTTTTTTGTAATCATTTTTTTCTAATAAATGTCTGTAAATGAAATTTAAAAACGCGATTACAATACAAATCTATAACGACTTCAAATCCAGATTTTAACGATTTTCGTTTATGAGAGAAAAAGCTGAACTTTGTTAAATTGTCAAGGAAATGCTTATGTGTCTCTCAAAAACGAGGACAAAATACAGGTGAGAAAACTAAGTTGATAATTTGCCCCGAATATGATATAAGACTTTGCATATATCCTTATTTTCAATTTTATCAAACATTAGTTGAGTTTTAAAACGAAATTTATTTTCAAGTGTTAAAGAAAATGTAAGATCTTCGATAATGCCCATTTCTGTGTAACGTGTTTTCCCGTTTTGGTTTAAAAAAAATCCAAACTTTCAGTGAAAGTGCCATTTTTTTTGTTGTTAATGTTAATAAATAAAAATGGAAACAAATTAATAAATTCAATATTTGTAACAATTCAGTGTACTAATTTTAATATATTTATTTTATTTAAATATAAAATTGCTTATAAATAATGTGCTTATTTTTGGTCAGAGTCTGGCATAAAAAAGAAACTGTCAACTGGTTTTAGTTAAAATCTTACACAAATATTTTTAGATGTTTTTTTTTATTTTGACGCCTTGTACCATTTATAAATTAAACGACAACCAAAATAACGTAGTATTTCAATAAATTTTAAATCTCTGATTTTGTTGTCATTTATACCATACCATTCAAAATAAAATCAAGTATGATTAATGAAGTGTGGGAAATGTAGCCAACATCTCAATTAGTTCAACAGTCTATTAGAGAAAAGTTGGTGAAGTTTCTGTTAGTCACCTGGGTAGTCCTAGTATACCAGTACGGAAAAATTGAAACTATAATTATAAAGCTTTTTAAATCGAGGAAAAAAAATAATTAAGTCTGTTTTTTTCCCCCAATTTTAAAAATACAGTTGTTATGAAGGTTATTTATACTTGAATTTTTTTTGTTACCACCCAATATTTTCAATTAATCATAATGTTTCTTACTGATTTTATAGTATTGTTAATTTTAGTTTTTTTTTTTTTTAAATTTTCAAAAATAAATTTAAGAAAATTGATTATTACAGTATTTTTAAAAATTATTGTGTGAATTCCCCTTCGATATTTTGAAGAACTTAGCTATCTTGTAAATCAAGGAACATGTATATATTGTTAAGTGGTAGAATCGATTTCTTAGAGCAATTTCAATTTTTTTATTAGTGAGGTATATTTTTTAATTCACGCTTATGTTTTTACTGTCTTTTGTATCTGGTATTGTTAATGTTTTTCCCCCTAACTTGTCATCGAGGTCACGCGCATTCTAACCTTTTCTGTAAAACTATTTTTCCGGCCAAAATAGTCATGTTGCAGAAAACACACTCGTTTGTGTATAACACTTCATAAGATTCTTTTCCATTTAATCTATGTGCATAGTGAAATTTCGAAACATAAATATATTATGATATAACATTAAGAATAAAATACTTTGTGATCAGGTGAATGAATTAAAAAGAATAATTTTTATTTCGGTGTTAAACTAAGATTCGAAATATGTGTACAATCCCCATAAAAAACTTTTCCATTATAAGAAGTCCCGCTGCGATGTAATTAGTATAAATAAAAATATTCCTTGCTTCATTATTTATAAGGATATGAGACAACAGAATTATTTTTGACAACGAATACAATGTATCTTTATATAACTTTAAATGATTGCAGTTTTGATTAAAAAATAATGATGTATTGTTTGCTTAGTGTTTATGAAGTGGAGCAATTAATTTTAGTAAATGTATTCCCTTTTGTAAAAAAAAATGTATGATATCTTGAAGAATCATGAATAATATTGTTTTCAGTGAAAATGTTATGCTCTGTTAAAATTTTAAATAATGATTTTTCTATGTAAATTGTAAATAATGTTGAGTTTTTAATTCCCTTGACTTTTTCTTCTTCACAGTTATGTTTGAATTCATACAATTGTTTCTTTTTGACACATTTAGTTGGTTTATCTTTTAATATTAAAAAAAATAATAATAAAATGAAAAATAGAAAAAGATTGAGAGAAGAAAGTTATATTTTGAAATTATAATTTATCGAAATAAAAGTATCTCTATTTTAGCGAGGATACAACACATCTGAGAAAATATTTAACACGTCATGAAAGTCAATTTCATTGGATGTATGGAACAATTTTCGAACACGCATTAGTGCGAGTATCATTCAATAAAGCTTCAGAAATTCCGAGAAATGGCGCTTACAGCATCGAAAATGGTTTGATTTTATTAAGCATCATGACTCATTAAACAGCTATGTAAAGTGTCAGTTATTTGTATTCTCCTTTCATGCCTCAAAAATTCTTCGCCGTACCTTTTCCGACCTATGAGGCCACCTTCGCTTTTTTTTTCGAAAATATTTACCGGAAGTAACCCAAAGTTTGGATTTTTGTTTGATTTCTGAATCATAATGATGAATCTAGGTCTCTCCAATGATGAAACCTCAAAGCGGTAGCTATCAAATTTTGATTTGGCAACAAATGAATATCAAACAAACACTAACTTATGAATGAGTGTCACATTTGTTTTGGCTCCATTTAACAGATGACAGTATCTAATGGTAACAACAGTTTTCCTTAAGGTATCCGTACATCTTTGAAACGTCATTTGTGTCAAAATTTTCGATTTTCTAATTTTAATGTCAGTTTACAATAAACTTTTTTTCTTTTTAATAGTGTTTGAATTTTGCTTATATATAAATTAGAACTTATGTTTCAGGGATTTGAATTTTTCTCGGTAGCTAAAATTTTAATTGCATTTGAAAGTTTGTTTTTGATTTTTCTCAAATTGAGTTTTTTCGACATATTCACGTATGGCAACGTAGATATCAGAAAAAAGTTATGAACCAAATTAATTTAAATTTTGCAAGTTCCTTCCTTATATATTTTTAAAAACCCCTACTACTTTCCTGGTTGTAAAGTTCATATGTGTTTAGTAACAAAGTGTAAATCATGTATTGTTATAACTTTTTTTTTTTGATTTTTCACTGTAATTTGACTCGAAACCCAATAAAAATTGTAGTAATAAGATTTTCATCATGAAAGTTGTACCAGTCCCAAATAATGTTATAATGAATAAGACAAAATTTACATAATAATGATATTTTTGTTTACTTTTGAGTTAGGAGCGTTAATCTGATAATCAATTTATGTACTATTTTCAACATATTTCCCACTTCAATTTTTTTTTTATTAAAAGCAGATTATTAAATGTGTTTTTCATAGTTTTAGGTTATATTTTAGAATTAAAAATATTTTGATAGCAAATATCAATGTATTTCAAAAAATTTTCTCCGAAAGTGTACGGATACCTTAATGATGCTATCTGTCTTCTAACACAAGTACCTTTTGAGCTAGTCTCGTATTAGTGAATAGTAACAATAATGAATAGTAATTAATAATAAATAGTAACAATAATTTTAAGAAAAACTTATCTTTTCTAAACTTATCTTATAGAATCTTTTTTCCTCGGCGAAATAATTTCTTTCTCTGCCAACATATAGCAAATAACATATAAAAATGAGTGTTAAAGTAATTGATGATTTTAAAAGAACACTTAAAGATTTAATTCTCTATAGTTTACCCTGTAATGTATTTTTGAAAAACGCGGTTTTTAAATAGATTTCACCGCTTTCATTAATTTGAAACATATCTTATTTTAGGTAACCGTTGCATCATCGACATATAAAAAGAAGATTAGTTTATGCAAAGTTCAAATAATATGTATGGGCAGTTCATAATTAATAGATTTATTCGCATTCGTAAGTCATGTACTGACCCTTAGGTTCCTTTTATATAAAATACACTGGATTTACACTTTTGAAATTTTGCAGAGAACTTACAAACATAACATTCCAAATATTGAACACATTTGTAAATTCAAAATTTAATTTGATACATAGTTTTCAGATTTTAAAATTTATTACATCTATACTGCCCCTCAATTTGTATACAAGTATCAGGGAATACTTATAAAAAATATGAGTGATTATTAAAAAAGTTTAAGTTTATTGTATAAGGAATTACCTCATTTTATGATGTGAGTAATATAAGCACTCTAATTAAAGCAGACTTTGAGAAAAATGTATTCGAATTCTAAAATCAACATTTTTTGAGAAAAATCAAATGCAGATAATTTTCTCTGTGGCATTACAATTTTTATTATAATTTTAAAATTCCTTTTTCTAGTGTTATATTAATACAATTTTTTTTATGAATAATATGAAATTAGAAAAAAATCAAGTTTGGTTTATAAGGAATAGCCTTATTTTTTATGATGTAAAAATTATCAGACATAAGGTTAAAATAGATAATAAGAAAAATGAACTCGAATCCTAAAAACTCACATTTTGAAGAAAAAAAATCAAATGCATGTATTTTCGTTTATGGCGCGGCAAGTTTGATTATAATTTTAAAACTAAATTTTCAGTTGTTGTGTTAGTAAAAATCTCGTAAATAATATGTCTATGGAATCACAGAAGGCACCTCTATTTCTAAATCGAATAACAATAAAATGCTAATTTTGAAGCCTTTTTAGTTACTTTAATAAAAATATGTAATTAATTGTCACCAGTTGGATACATTGTGCGCACATTTTAATTCTCCCCTAAATAGTTTCACAATCTAGCTCCGTATAGTTGAGTTATTAAATGTTACAGAAACCCATTTTAAAACCAAAGCAACAAAAGTTAAAAACGAGTCGGAAAGCGATACGAGGTAAAATACAAACAGAGCTCAAATGCCTCTTCATAGATTATTGATGGACTCATTCATCCATAGAGGGAGCGCAAGAATTCTGTCCATAATTTAAATCGTTTTTTCGTATAGTTCGTAATAAAAATATAAAGACCCCACTTGAAGTCAAATCGATTCTTTTTTTTTTATTTCTTCTTTTTTTTTTCTTCCTCTCTTCTTCTTTTAGCTTTTACGACGTGCGCTGTGCACCTCTAGCCACCCCCAACACTTCCTTCATTTTTTCTTATCGCTCTTCTGCCATCTGCTAAAGATACCGGGCAGAAGGTTTTTAAACGCTAAACCCTAGTAAATTGAGCCCAACGGTATGTTGACTTTAGAGGGCCTGCAGTTGTAAGGGTATAAAATAAATAATAAAAAAAAATATAAAGAAAATGGAGCGGAAGCTAAAATATCTAGGAGTTTTAGGAACTGTGGATATTTCTTGTGAGTTTATATATTTTAATGTTTATTTTTAGGAATACTTTTTTTTCTCCTCCTTTTGCATGTGCACTTACTCGTGTGTCCTTGTGCATCAAGAAGGATAGGGAAAAGGACAGATTAAGGATACTTCGAAGTAAATGCAACAGTGAATTATTCATGTGAATCTATTCAGATTGAGCGAGAAAGAGAGTGCTTTCTTTCATTTTAGATTACAGAATCGATAAATCTGCAGAGTGCGTCTTGTGTCTATATAAAATTTTAAAAAAAGAAATTCAGACAGGTGTGTGTCTTTTTTTCTTATATATATATATTTTCTTATCTTCAAGAATTTTTGATTATTTAATGCTTATTGATTTTTAAGATGTATAAGTTCCCCCCTTTTCGTTACTTATCTTTATTTGGTGCATACTAAATTTGGATGCAATAGCCTAGTGTTAGAGATAAATTCTTAAATATTCGGGAGAAAGATGGAAATTGCGAAATTTTCGATTTATTGAAGAGCTAACAGGCAGTAAAAATTCTTATCTGTGCACTTATTCATCAGTTCTGTATAATTTAACCCTTATAAGAAGAAACTCATTGCTGAAATCTGATGACGTAGTTCCTGTGTACGTCAGCATATGAAAATGTTATTCTGTCATAAATGCAGGCTGTTTTTAGTCTTATGTAATAATTCATATAAATTCTTCAAGGAAGGATTAAGATGTATCCTAAAGCAATTAAATCTTTTCAATTTCAGGTTATGTGTACAAACCTGTTAGTGACAATACAGCGTATATATTATTGTATAAGAATGAAACGATTGTTTTATTATCTTTAAATGCTTTCTCATACATATGTTTCTTGTCACAACTCTATAGCAAACGTTTGATTCTGAAAGAAGCTTAGAATAAAACTCAAAATCATAAGCCATGACAAAAATACTGTTGACATAAATTTAGCTTTGTACCTAACGTTAAAAGATGTATTGTGTATCTTTCCTAGATTCCTCCATATTTTCTATTCTGAATAATTATTTTCATTGTATATTTTTAAGCAGACGATATTGTTTCACTTTATTTTATTTTTAAGCAGTTTGTTTGCTTTTTTATAACTCTTTATGCAAACGATTATTGATGGACTTATTCTTATTTATTTATAAGTATTGTAACGTTTTATGGAAACAGTGTAGAATATTCTACAGTTTTTAATTCATCTTCATTTTGAAAAATAAGTGTTAGTTTGTTTGTTATTGTAATGTGTGTGAGATGAAAAACGCCTTCTACCAATTCAATGCAGTTTAGAGCTTGGAATAAATTTTTAGTTTTTTAAATGGCTCTTTAGTTCTACATTCTGGCTGATTACATTCTGATGCTTCCAATACTTTAAAAATATTTTTATTGCTTAAAATATTAGAAATATTTTTATGTTTCATGTATCATCATTTTACAATTATAGACAAACCAAATGTCAACAAAACAAATGTCTTTTCATAGCTTCCTAATTTTGATTACCATGCCCAACAAATTACTTAAACTTTTACTAAAATATATACTGAAAGGCACAAGCAAATTTATAATAACAATTTAAAATGTATAAAAAAACAGTACAAATGGCTCTAATAAATCTAATTTAGAAATATAAACATCTCATGTACGCACTTGGAGTTTATAAAAGAATTAATCTCAATTCTCATTAGTGATTTCCAACACCCTAAGTTCTTAAGCTAATTTTATTCAAGAAAGAATTTTCACAATTATTTTCAAATTCATTATGATATTTATCAAAAAATATTCAAAGCTATTTCATGAGATTTAGAACATATGCTCTTTGTATGTACAACAACACATTTTTACATAAAAAGTTTTGAAACAAAAATGCCTAAACATGTTTGAAATTTTGAACAGTTTTGTGCGTAATTAGCAAAAATTATGTTATTTTAATAGATTATTTGTTTTTATTAAGAAATAAAACTATACAATGCCATGAATAATTTCTTCGATGTGGCACATCCAAAGTTTATAATATAACCTATTTTCAGATATCTTTAAATTAAATAAATTTATATGGAATAATGGATTTTTTAATTTATAAATTAGATGTTATGTCTCAAAAGAAATGTTGAAAGAAATGTATTTAAATTTAAAAATTATTTGTCCTTCTAAAAATGTGCAGCAAAAAGAGAGAGAGCAAATAAAAATAGACATATATTTCGATAAGGAAAATCTTATTTAAACTACGGATAAAAATATTATCTGTGTGTATGTTTTCAAAATAATAAAAATGCACATTTATTATTTTGAAATTATCAAGAATGCTTACAAAATTAACAAATTCTTGAAAGAGTATCGTACTATTTTGTATCTACTTTAGCACATAAATAACGGAAAAAAGAGTTTTATGCTTAACATTAAAAGATCACAAACTTTGCATTTTAACCAAAACACTAAGAATTGTTACTAATTCAGTGAGTTAGAAACACAAAATTCTCTGTTACTAAAATGGCCATGGTATAACCATTTTATCACATTAACTTTCAGATCACTAATTTATAAGAACTACAAAGATTTATACATCGTAATTTACTATAAGTATTATTTACTCTAGAGTGAAAGTTAAGATTAAATATTTTACAAAGAGCTCATTTCTAACGTAAAATTGAAACACAGTGAAGAAACATGACGTCTTAAAGAATTTTATTGTAAGAAAAAAACTATTAACAAACGTTTCAATTTGTAATTTTAATCAAAATTGTTTCCCGTACAAATGCCAGTCGAATTAAAATTAAATATAATGTTATATCTTAAATTAATATAATGTTCTATACGCTGTAATACAATATTATTTAACGAGCTTTAGACGCGACGATCACTAGAGAGTTGTATTTTAATTATTTCTGGCTCGGAATATTAACTTAATATCGAATGCCTTGATTAAGGATTGGATTGTGTTTGTCCCAAGATGTTTGGAAAATGTGTACTAATAAGTATTTGTATCTAATTATATTTATGGTACAGCAAATAGAGTAGTACAATGAACAAAGTAGCTTTTGGGAAGCTTTATTGCTTATATTTTTTAAATCTAACAGACACAAAAGATGTAAAATTTTGTAGATCAAAAAATTGCGTTAGAATTCTTCAGTTCTAATAATAGGTAATAGGTTTTACTCACTTAATTACTAATAACTTCAATGCTAAGAAGGACAAAAATGTTGTTAACATATTTACCCGCTTTATAAAAATACTAAGAATATGTCGCAAAGTATCGCTTAAAAGAACTGGTTCACATTCTATCTATTAGTAAATAATTTGCTCGGATTCTCTAAAAGTAACACACTTACACACAAAAGTAAAATGTTGCAGGATGGAAAAATACATTAGAATTGCTATACCTCTAATAATTCTTTTTTTTTTTTTCTGGCTTTAAGAGCGAGTAATTTCACTGCTAAAATGGACACGAATGTTGTCTACACATTTCTGCACTATATGAAAATACTAAGTGTATGCTCCACTGTAACGCTTAAAAAAACTGATTCACACTCTTAATTTCGTGGAAGACGAATCTTCAATAACTCTATTTCAAAACTGCAAGCGCTATATTTTTAATTGTATCGGAAAAGTCACTTCAAAGTACTTGAACGTATTTGTACATCTCAGAACACTCAAATGCAATGAGGATCTACTTCTATTTGCATGTAGTGATGAGGAATATGTATTATCATCATTTTCCTTAAGAAAAGGGAATTATAACGCAGTTACTCTATTATCTGATAATGAAGACTATTGTTTTTTTTTCCTCTGGAGAATAAACTACAAATTCGGTACATGCAAATAAGAATGTTTGCTGATTTTACGTTATGACATATTGTTTCTTTTAAGCAGCTTTAAACATTTCTTATTTTACAAATTAAAACCACATGTTTAAATGTATTTCGCCCAATAGGAGATTTGAATTAACCAAAACTGACACAATACTCGTATATGAAGAATAATAGCATTTGTTTTTAGAAATCAGGTATACAATTAAACAACTTGGATAAAATAAGATAAATAAAACTTTAAAATGTTTTTTTTATGTGTATTTATGTGGTTAAAACATTTTGTGGTTACACCTTATACAGAGGCAAAGACTAATCATTCTTGCCGTTATGTCCAGTTCCCTGATTATTTCAGGGCATCACTTTGACACTATAATAAAGGCATGTGGCAACAACATTTAATAAACAAATTTATCTGTGGTACTCATTACTTACTCAAAAGACCGCGGATAAATTCTATTGTGACTCTGGAGTGATAAAAAACATATTTTAGCAACTAAGAAACTTTGAGGTCAAGTTAAAGGCTTGAGCTTGTAGAAGTTTGATCTCCAGGGAACTCAAGCATCCCCGCTAATTTTCCTACATATTTGAAAGTGGCATTTCTTTTCCCGATTGTCTGGATTACAACGGATCAATAGCCGAAATAACAATTTCAAAATTCTAACCAAACTAAAAGATTATGTTTTGTGGTTTTGTAGAGGCGAGACCAATTTATTATACATAAAAATTCCAAAGTGGGTGAAACCTCGGCGGTCTCGCAAATGATTCTCAGAATAAGCGTGCAAACAGACATGGTTAACAACTGTTAATAATTTTCCATTATGCAATTAATTTCAAATATATATTGCTTTGCAAAGCAAATATAAGTGTATCAAGCTCTTTATTTTATTGTTAGCATAATTTTTTATTATTAAAGTAATTAAAAAGAACTTGAACATAATATTCTGGTTATGAATGTGACCAAAACAACCAGCTCAATTTATACGCATTGCCTATATATATTTATTAATATATAGTGATGAAGAATGTGTATTGTCATTATTATTATTAATAAACGGAATTATGAAACCAGGATATTATACCTGATAGCTTAAATAGTTATTTATTTGGAGAACAATGTATAATTTTTGCTTTTGTTTTGAGAAGCTGTTAACTTTTTGTGAAATGACATGTTGTTCCCAGTAAGTTTGTAATGTGAGCTTTGTCCCGCTGTTTTCTTCAAGAAAAACTTTGGTATCTATTATGTAATGTTGATTAAATTGAAAGTTTCTCCCATCTCAAGAAACGTGATTGTATACATTAGATTAGAATTACTGAAAAGTAATGAATACATTTGATTGATGGTATATCATAAGCAGCAAAGAATGCGTCAAGTGATTAATTAGCTAAAGATAAAGCGATGTATGAAGCTATAAATGATGGTGAGAAAAATATAGCTGGTGGATAGATGGAAAAATGATAGAAAACAGGAAGACTTAAGACTGAATGTAGAAGAAAGATCTGTAGTAATGAGATTCGAACTTGACTCGAACCCGCCTTAATCGAGGTCAGTTACATAAAAACCTTTTGATGTTCTTTAGTTTTGTACGTATGAGAAACCGACTACACACCCATAAAAAAGTAATAACGTGTGATCATTACAAGAATATAAATAAAATCCAGTTGATTTTTCTTGCACTGATTGTTCTATGACAGAATAGTTACCGAATATCGATAGCTCAGAATTTAAATATTGAAATCGAAGCCTTACGTTTATTTAAAACATCATTCTTCTTTGCCCCTTTTAATAAAGCAAACGATGTTTGTATGCATTGCATACAATCACACATTATGAAGACATAAAATAATCTATACCAATGCATTTTATCGAGACTAATATCATTTACCCTTTAAAATCTGGCATAAAATTAATTGGTTCAAATAAAATAAGGTTTATAATAAACTACAAACAAAATATGTTTCAATGTTTTTTTTTTTTTGTCGAATATTTTGCATTCTCTTCGCGCAAACCTTGCTGCCTTAAATCAAAAACGTGTAGAAAAATAAACCATTTTCATATCCAAAGTTTTCCCAAGTGCAAGAAAAGAGAATAATTTTTTTCTTCTATTTCCGACTAGTTACGTCTTGAAGCTTCGTAAATCAGCATGTTTTTATCATGCTTGGAGCTATGGTCTATCCTTATCTGACTTGCAAACAAGCTGTTCAAGAATTAAATCTAATCTTCAAAAGCCGCGTTTTTCTGATCAAGTTACAAGTAATTTTTCAAATGAAGATAATCCATTGACAAGGAAATATGTGTTTTTTTTAAAAAACTTTATTTCGCTAATTACTCTTCAAAGATTTCTGCAAAATTTGGATAGTTGCCAGAATAATTAAAACGATGAAGCCTTTGGGTGCATAAAATTAAATTCTAAAAAAAAAACTTTTTGGATATCTATAAATAAACCTGTTTTCTTGATTTTGTAAAGCTTAGTTCTCAAACCGCGCGTGTGTTGAAGAATCTGTAATCATCTTTTTGTGCATTTAAACGTGTGTTTATAAAATGTGTATTATGTATCGCCATTCATGCATCAAATATCTGATATTTCAGTTTTTTAATAAATAAATATTCGATCATTTAAAAAATTGTTATCGGTGTTATTCAAATCTTAAAAAAATGTTTTACAATTCCCTTGAATTAAATCAAAAAAGTTAATCTTAAACGGACTAAACGTTATATCCTTTATGTGTTTCAAAGGCTTCATTAAAATGAGTTCAAATAATACATCTAAGGCATAGAATTTATGCAAAATTAATCTTGAAAGTGTAATAAAAAGAGAAAGAGCCGATAAGAAAAATAAAAATAATTTCGGCAATTGCGTATTTTTAAGAGAAGTTATTGTATTACCAAAAGACCATAATAAGCTGCGATAAAGGAAAATTTCTAAGAATTTCGATTATTTGAGTAAAATATTTCTTTTTCCAAGCCATTATCGCGAAATTAAAATTAAAGATTTAGATTCCATTTTTTTTTTGGAAAACCGTTTCGAAATAATTATGCAAGCAAAGCGGGATTTTATTTATAAAAGAATAGCGATTTTTTCACCTTTTCTGAAGCGAGTTTAATTTAAATTTCGAATAAGAATTTCAAAACAAAAATAACTTTGATAAGAATTTTCATTTGAGAAGTGTTGTAAAATTCTAAAAGCTGTTCATTCTCTCAGAGAAAATGATAATACAAGCTAAGAAAAGAAAAAAAAAAAGGGGGGGGGAATCTCTAGGAAAATTCCTCTATTCTTTTCAGTTTAAGCAAAGTTTGCTTTTGATTTATTTATCATCACTGCTTTCTTCATTAAAATTCTCGTTTTCTCATTCATCCACCTACAAACTAATTAGACACCCCTAATTTCAAGTCCTACTGATAATTTTTCATTATTACAACACTAATTAAAAGAGCTGTGAGTTCATCTGCTCGCGAGAACGTCTCATGAAAAAGACATCTTGATTAAAAATGGCGTCTTCTTCTTTTGCGCGGGAAACTGAAACAAAGGCCTGACAAAGAAGCCTGCCACGCAATTCCAAATTGTCGTTTGACGAGATCCTTTCTTTCTTAACGACATAACGGAATTAACAACGAACTGCGGAACATTCTTCAAGCTCGAGGATCATTAAAAATGACAAATTGGAACGAAAAGTTTACCTTTTCTTTTAACCCGAACATAAATAAGCGATCCGCTGGGCTAGTTTTTAATGACTTCGTTAAACGTATCGAATAACCGTTGCCGAGCCAGATGTAAATAATAAGAAAATTCTACGACTCCCACCATCCAAAGATGGCGTCGCTATTTTAATTAACGCGGCGGTTCGTTCTGCGTGCCAGCAATAGGTGGACATTTTAATTAAAGCAGTTTTCTGGTACATATTTGATGACGGAGGATCTAGGGTTTCAGCCTGGCTTACGAACCTTTAAAACTCGGTAATAGGACACTTTATGCCGCTGATTAATTTGCTTGGCTTGCGTCCGCTGCGCGTAAATTTGGGGAAGGTTGGAGGGGGGTGAAAAATAAAAACGGCACACAGGAAAGCAATGTAATCTAAAGCTCTGTGCTTATTTCCAACTCTGGAGTTGTTTTCGTTTGTGATGGTTGCGTTGATGGGTGGGATAAAGGGGAAAACAATTCCATTCTCAAAGAATGTATTTATGTGCTTTAAATTAAAACGGTTTAGTCGCGCAAATACAAATAAAGAATCAATTAGCGAGGAGAACAATATAAATAAACAGTGACGTATACTGTTTCAGAATAACAAAAAAAAAATAGTTAAGAGGTCGAATAGAAGAAATTTTTTTTTACAATATCGAGTTACTATTTGAAATGGATTTAATGAGCTAAATTAAAAGTAATGCCGAACCACTTTGCTTGCTTAATTGTTTATTGTAGATTAAGTATATTTTAAAAAAGACTTTATGTCGGGATAATTTATATTTATTGATTTAAAAGTATACATTTATTAATTAGAGTTTTAAATTAAATTAATGACATTTTGACTTTTGCAAAAGAATAAATTATTGAAATATTTTCATAGTTAGTCAAGTATAAATTTTTTAATGTTTTCATAAAAGTAGATTTTTAGACTTCATAAAATTATTTATCTGGTTGAAACCTTTCAGTCGTATGTTATAATTAAATTTAAAGCATGATTTTTGAATTCTTAAAACTATAAACAGTTTCTCGTTGCATTACATAAGAAAAGACTTATTCATTCAAAGCTGTTTGAAATAGCATTAGCACACTAGTTTTCTAATTTTATTATCATTTGTTGATTAAATATCTTCCATATAATGAGAATAAATTAATTACTTACGAAAAGTTTATAAAAGCATGCATTAATATTAAATCACCTTTTATTCTAGGCATGAAATCGTTTTGAATTAATTAGGTGCCATACATTTCGGCAACTAATATTTTTGGGTAAAGTATTATTTCCTGAACGCGAAAAGAAAGCCTTTTTAATGCATTTATGAATATCAATTTGGAAGTTAAATTTTGGAAAAAACACATATATATGGTTGTGGATGTTTTAACTAAATATGAACTTAATCATTCTAAATCCGATTCAAGAATAAATTCACTAAAAATTTCATATGAATCCAGTTACAAATATCATATATATGTCAGATATTTTACAGGAAATTTATTTTAAAAAAATTCTTTCATTTTATAAATATCAATTCTAATGTCACCATATTGAAATAGAATGTTTCTGAATTTTTTTTATTCATTCACTTAATTCTTTATAAAATTCTACTGGAGCTCTGTTGATATACGTACAAACATCATTTATATGCTTATGGACTTCATTTGTTAAAAAGAACCTTCTAAATGTATCATTTTGAATTATTTGCTCTATTATATAACGAAATCATATAGTAGGAAGAATATTTAATTATATATATATATATATATATATATATTAAGAATGGTTCCATTCTATTCCGTATTTAATTTTTTTTACTTAAGTTTCAAATATTTTAATGAAATTGAACTGTAACATCTTATAAAATATCATTAGTTACTGCATTGAAGTGTTATTTCAAAATATTTGTAGACTTATAAAAAGTAAAAATAAATTGTTGCATGTAAAATTTTGCAAAGAAAAGACTGAACGACCAGGCTTTTAATTATTAAATTATTTAGTTAACTATTATAATTAAAGCAGTATATAGTAATGACAACGAAATGATTACCTGATTCATTCACTCGCTCACTAATTTATTCATTCATTTATTCATTCACTCATTCCCTTACTCACTTATTCTCACACTCATTTTCATTCATTTATTCACTCACACACTTCTTTATTCGCTTTTTCATGGACTAATTTTCATTCATTCCTTCAAACCTTTCCTCCCTCATTAATTTATTCACTCTTTCACTCACTCATTTCTTCATTCATGGACTTACTCATTCAATAACTCCTTTATTTATTTTAATTTAAAAGATATTCAGAAAACATTTTTTTCAAAAGTCCTTGGGTGACTTGGGGTAGCCTAAAAAGTGCTCCTTTGATGGCTAAAAATTATATTCAAGAGTGAGAAATTCAGCTATAATTTTATTATAAGTGGACTGAAATTTAATGTGCAAGGCTAACTTTTTGTTTCGTAACTATACTATCTTTGCTCTTACGTATTCGAGTTTATAACGAAATTGATCTAGATATATATATCGCATTATCTTAACTTAATTCTTACCGTTAGTAATATTATCTGCATTGCATATCTTTGACTATTTATACTGGTAATTTATTTTGGGAAAACTAAGACATCTGGTACCAACTCGTATTGCATATTATTTGTGCACATACCTATTTTATATGCATCATAATGAATCTATCAGACCGCTAGCAAAAAAAAAAAAAAAAAAAAAAAATGAAAAGGAAGAAAAATAAAGCTAGTAAATAGATTTTATATGTGACCTTGAGTAATTAACTTAGGAAAATAATAGTAAGGATAAAAATCGCTGCATATATTTTACTGGAATAAATATTGACCCAAAAATATTGAGTGACGTGATAGACTCATGACAATAGTTGATGGTTAAAGTCATTCGAAACCCTTAAGGAATATTATAAATTTATAACGTGTTTGAAAAACGGTGAGAGATTTAATTTTACATAATTAGCATCATATTGCTTTTATTAAGTTTTTTTTTATAATGCTAACAAGTTTTGTCGATTTTCTATTTTAATATGTAGAAATACCATGTCTTTATCTTTTTACAGAACATTTTGAAAAATATGCTTGAAGTTAATAACGTAGGATATTTAGAACACGAATTATAAGTGAAAAATGTACAGAAATATTTACTTCTCTCACGAAAAAGATATGATTATTATGTCCATTTTGGGGACAAATATCTCTCGATATTATGAATGTTAACGGTATTCTAGATTGTTCCGCAAACCCCGAATTTCCGTTAAAAAAGATTATAAAAAACAAATTTTAACTTTTACAGAGGAGCAACGGATCTTTCGTATGTATCCACTCAACTTTTCTTAATTGTCTTTTTATGACGTTATTTGGTTTGAGAACCCTCGACTTGTGAATAAACCGTCTCTTGAGCAAGCTAGCATTGTTATGTATTGAAGTGCAGTGACAAGGAATAATGGGGTTGGATTTTTTGATGGGATGGAATTTATGCTTATGAGCTTTGAATTTAAAGTTGGGAGAGCAATTTGCTTACGACATTAGAACCGTAAAATTAAACTGCTGTCTGATAAATGAAAGTTAAATTCTATCTATTATATTTGTTCCAGACTCAGACCCACTTTTGGGGTTGTTGAAATAGTAGAATTTTCAGTTTATCTTTGGTTAAGGATACGAAAAATTTCCCATTCTGCATTTGTAAAAGTATGATTACTTTTGGATCATTTCAATAGAATCGAAAGTAGTTTAGGTTTCTTAATTGACTCTTACTTGATGTTAGGTTTTGATGGGTAAAATAAATAGTTGCGAAACTGATACTCTGTAATGGTTCAAACTCAGAAGTGAGTATTAACACCTTTGCGATGTAGCTCACCGCCGTTGGTACATGGCGTATATTGACGTCATGACGTGACGTTGCAGCCATCGTGTGTCATCGATGGTGCACCACTATATGTTGATTTTGCGTCTATAACACCTTAATGGTGGCGGATATTATTGGTGGTACATGACACGTATTAAATGTAGCCGTTGTGGTTCATCAGTGGTGCACCGCTGATGAACCACAATGGCTACATTTACATACTGCTATTATTTACACAACGGCTACATTTGATTTTATGTCCTTAACGGGTTATCATCGATGGTACATATATTATTTGCAACTCATTCGTCATTGGTAGTATACTATTGTATGTTGATTTTGTGTTCTATATAGCCAATTGAGTTTAGGTACAACTTTAAGTTAAGAGTTAAGTTTAAATTTAAGTGTTAAGCAGCTATATTTTAGTAAAGTATATAGTGGCCATACTTTTAAAAGAAGGCAGAAATGATGAACTCGTATTTCTCCAAAATTCCCAAATAAACCGTTTCATTATAATGCCCTGTAACGTAAGAAATACCAATTACGAAGATGTATTGTTCCTATTATTCACGAAAATCATATTAGTATTCTAATCATATTAGTATATTGTAATATGGCTAAGTGATAAAGATTACAATACCAAATTCTTCATCGACAGTTTTACAACATGCCACGGTATGAATCTATACGTAATTCAAGGTCCATCACTAGACTTTGTCGTCTTTCTGTGGGTCTTGAAAAACTGACGTGGTGGCAATGAAGAAACATGCTTAGAGGTCTTAAGAATAACGATATTTGAAGTAATAAATCTTAATCTATAAACCACGGTATGCGTGTAAAAAAACTTAAAAGACTGAACATAATTCCTTCTTCGGCATTTTTTACCTTTCTTCCTTAAACTTTCCAAAGGCTTAGTTTGTTTCTCGTCTTACACAAAAGCACAGTGAAAGGTCTTAAGTCCTATTAAGTTTATTCTGACCACTTTTTTCTCCAGTTTCTAATCTAACAGGGTTTTCTTTTCCCCTGGAAATCTCCCTCGCGAGGTCTCACGTGATAAAGAATAGCAACAACTCACCACAACCCTTTAATCCCTTGCCTAGGATTAAGTTCACGTACACTTCGAAAGAAACCCCCTCTTCCTTTTCCCACAAATTACCGGCAGCAAAAATAGCATCAGAAGATTGGCGCTTAGCAAGCCTGCGCCTAGAAAACATCTTATCTCTGGCCAACAAAGCCGAAAAACCTTCTAAAACTGGAGTACTTCTGATGGGTTTTAAATGCTGTACTTGGGGAAGCAAATTTGATGGTGAATCGTATTCTATCTCTCCCCTCCACCATTTCCCCTTCCTAGTTTCAGTCAACAACCCCCTATAGTCTTCTTTTAATACTAGAGGAGGGGGTGAAGATTTCACGTTCGATGAAAAGTTTCCCAAAGAATTGGAGTTAAGTTTTACGCTCGCCACAGAGAATGGGAGATTTGGAAAGAGGTAGTAATAATAATAAAAAAAACAGAGGCAGTGAGGTAAAAATCACCTTTCGGGGTGCTTCGATGCAACAGTTTTAAATTACTGACTCAAATATGATAGTCATGTGAAGCAATTCAGTGCTTCCGAAGTGGTCGTCTGTTAGAAGATAAAAATAAGCTTCCCCCACACTGCTCGTTCAACAGCTTTGAAGGGGAGGAAAAATGAAAAGAGATAGAAACTCGAAACCAAAACTCCCACACTTCAGACTTATTCTGTATAAATATGTAATGGTTGGTTGAATACATAATGGATTGTTTTGTTTTACTTGAGTTTTACGCTACGAAGTGGGATTTGTTTAACTAGATGAACTCTTATATGTTCTGGAGTGAGCGAGGTTTCGAACACGATAAAGATTAATTTCCGTACATAATTAGACCCTTTATTTTCTCGTTTAACACGTTTAAGTTTCTCATTAAAGTATTTTGCGTGCTACTTTTAAAAGTACACCTATGATCAGCAATTATTATCTTAGAGTTATTCATATTAAATGTAAGAAATTTTCTTCGATTTTCGAAAACTCTCAATTATTAGATAAAGGTATAAATTTGTTAGATAAAGTACATTTTTACGATATTTTAGAATATATATATATATAAAGAGGGAGAGAGACAGACAGACAGAAACAGAAAGTAGGTTTATATGTGTGTATGAGAATGCATGAATTATTTTTAGTACTTTCGAAAGGGAATATTTCTACTCTTTATTTAGATCATTCGTACATCAAAATTACAGACAAAATGTTTTAATTATGCATTAAAATCACTTAGCAAACTATTAAAAAAAGATAGCAATATTTTTGATTTTTGTGATGATTGTGATGGAGAGAGAGAGAGACAGACAGAAACAGAAAGTAGGTATATATGTGTGCATGAGAATGCGCACATATTATTTTTCGTACTTTCGAAAGGGAATATTTCTGCTGTTTACTTAAGTCATTCTTACATCAAAATTACAGAAACAAATGTTTTAATTATGCATTAAAATTATTTAGCAAACTATTAAAAAGACAGATAGCAATATTTCTGATTATTGTGATGATTCCTCAAATCTTGTCCTATTTTGCATGCAATTATTCATTTCCTCGAAGTAAGTAATTCGTATTACGAATGATTTCTATGAGTATTTGAGCTAGATCGTTGAGATTCTTCAGAAAATATTAAGTGATTTAATTAGCAGAGATGTTTTATATTTATTTCAGACTCCTCTCATTCTCGATTGTATTTCTTGAATTTAAAATATTTTTTAAAGTTAAGCGTAACAACATAAGATTAAAAATAGATTGAATTTTCAAAATATCCTTTTTGATTACAAAACTATAACGTAGTAAAATATGTATTACATTTGAACAGAATATTTATGTATACATATCACAAAATGTATGATATAATGGTATAAAAAAAGCATCGGTTCGAATTTCAACCAGAATTAATTTCTTAAGCATCTAATTGAAACAATATTTACAAATTCATACGCGTGTGAATCAAACGTTAGTTTTCACTATAGTAGTCTACTTTCACATTGAACATTGTGAGTAAATAGTCCTCTTGTTGCTCGTAATGCGATGTTAGTAAAACGAACCAATCAAAACAGAGGAAAACCGAGGGTAAGGTTTCACCTAAAGTGTTTCAAAACAGTTAGGTGAAAGCAAAATGTATAGTAATGACACGAGATGAGTGAGAAATTACCTGACAAAATTAAAATTTACCGCATGCAAGTTTATGAAATATGTTTAAGTAATATATAATTAAATAAATTTTGATTCGCCTATATATATATATATATATATATATATATATATATATATAAGTATTACGTGAATACATATGTAAAATTAATGTTAGTTCATCATAACATTTACTGAGCTCCTACATTTTACTGAAAACCTATTTAAATGGGAAACAGTTGCATTAGCTCCTATTTATATCTTATGCAATCCCCTCATCCAATTTTTTCTTTCTTTGACTTTAACCCCATGCATGTCGGAGTCGACCCCTGGGAATCCATAAAGACTACTTAGAGTCCATGAATTAAAGCATTTTTAACTGGAAAATCTTAGCATCTCAGAAAGAATCTTATATGAAGTGCTACATCTAAATGAATGGTTCTCAACGAAGTCAGCAATCCTTCCCTATTGAGCTTTGAAAATATCTAGGGAGTGGGAGACTTTTAGCGGAAGGCTCATTTAGGGAGTGCTGATGACCTTCAACTGCCCTCTTGCACAATATCCGCAATAACGTGCCGAAAAATATGATTATTAGTAAAAATTATAGAACGCATGTTTCAACTAATAGCTCTAAATTTTTTTAATCATGCTCAATTCGGATTAAGTGTTAAAAAAGGTTTTATTACTTTGTAGCTTTGTTCGCAATATCTTTTTGACTAATACTTGAACGAATCACAATATAGGCATTTCACCGCACGAAGCACCATAAAGTGTGGCGTTTGTTCTACTTTTACCACCACTGCTTACATTTATAAATTTCTACAGTTCTTGACAATATTAAAGCTTCCATAGACACGCAACCTCAAATTTCTAAACGTAATGTAAATCCTATGGATTTCCGTATTTTTCTTTTCAAATCTAAGTTATTTTTATATGCCGGAAATGAAGTACATTCGTAAGAGAAAAGGACATTAATTTGATATTTAATCCTTTTGATTTTTAAAATAGTTTAAGAAATATTTATTAAAGTTCTGAAAACTCATAACTATTTCGATTGAAGGGTTACAGGTCACTCGAGAGAAAATAAAATATCTAATTTAAGGCTCTTTCTTTTTTGTTCCTTTATATTTTAAAATTATTAGTAAAACTTAGTGTTTTTGTGTGCATAATTATGATTTTTGTTTATTTTATAGAACTAAAAAAATAATTTCTGGTCAAAAAGTTTTTCTTTCCTTCTAAGTTGAATTGAAACATGATTTTTCAGATATATTTGCATCTAGGCACCATTTTCAAAAGTAATATTCCATAAATATATAAAATAGTTTACTCTTAATGAAGAAAACAATACACGAAATATGGGAAAGTAAAGGTTTTTAATGATATTACTCTATATTTCCATCGAAAAAATTAAAGAACTTTGTAATTTTGGAAATTTAATTCTTTTCTATTGTAAAAAAAGATTTCTTAAAATTTCAGTTTTACATGGAGAACAAATATTTTAGGTTCACTATATGCATGAGTACCCTTTACAGAAGCGTAAAAAATTTGAAACCATATTCTTTAATTGTTTTCTCTAAAATGGTATGTAAATACAAACACATCTCACAAACCAAATCCATATTCATCAAAGAGGTGAAAAACATTTTTACTAAAAATAATTTTATTGTTCTATAGAATGAGTAAATTATTATTATTAGGCTCATTAACAATCTAATATCTGCTAATAATTTGAAAAGATATATATTACAAAAACAAGGAGTCTTAAACACGCTATTCGCTAATTTCTTGCATGAACTGGTACCTTTAAAAAAATGGCGAACATACGTCATTTTTTTAATGGAGCATTGTTTTCGAGGAGGAGGAGCTTGGTGAAAAAGCCATTGGGGACCGGTGATCTAAAGAATGCGAATGAATGAAATTATTACTCTAGCCACATCTGAGTACCCTAAGCCCATCTATATGTGCAACATTAGATGGAGTACAAGCAACCCGAGAAAGACCGATCAATCCACAAAGCACTCAGTGTAACCAAATCCTTCTCCACAATCACATGGCATACCCGCATAGGTGCGAAATTACAATGCGGTAACTACTATTAGATTATATGAAATGTACTGAAAGCATCTAGATTGGGACAATGCGTAACGGGAAAGGTGAGAATTGTCTACTTATTCAGGGGTTGCATTATATTAACGATAGTTTTAAAGTAAGTTATTTTATAAACGTAAAACACTTCTTTTATTTTCTATGAATTCTATTCTGAACTAAAAACTATTTCTGTATTTGGAATTGTTCTTTGGTATTTACATTGAAATGATAAATAACTGTAGATTACCATTCGATCCCGTTATAGATAGGCCTGTATTTGAATCAGATTTGATTTTATATCCCATTTTACAATGATTTATGTTATATAAAATTCTTTTATTAGTCACAATTTAATTTCAAAAATTTATAATTCATTCTAAATTTGCAAAACATCGGTATTACTTACTGCTCTTTCCATTGCTACTGAATTTATAAGGTTACGCACAAACTAATACAGTAAACAAAACGAAATGAAAGAAAACAAAATTGCTTTTATTTGCATATATTGGATTATTAAAAAGTTAATACATAGACTACTACATTTGCGAATATTACCTACACACATCATACTATATTACCTATACCTTATTTTAAAAATTAACCTAATAATTATTTACTCAACTTTAAGGAATGATTCGGTTTGGAGTCCTTAATAGATTTAGAAATGAAGTTCAATTCAGGGACCCTATGCAAATCTTTCACAACTGTGATCCAGTAACTAACCACACTTGTCAATATGGTCACTATTTCTTTGAATAAAAATGCCATGCACAACTATTCACTCATTTTAAAATCTTCACTGGTTACAATGAAAATTCATTACTACTTATTCACTACACTTCCGGAATTCCAATCTTATCAACGTAAGTCATTTTCATATATTGGGAGAGATTTCAATTCAAATATCATCATATAAGATACCAAAGTATTAGTCAAAGATAAAAACGTGAGATATCTCATTTTATGAACTTCATCTTTGTTATTGGATTGAAATATATGTGGTCCTAATTTCCAAATAGTTCTGAATTCCAAGAAACATTACTTCATCCACCCTGTTCTGGAAGGCTCATTGGGTTAAAAAATATAGGCTGTTGTAAATTAAATGAAACTTAAGTTTTTAAATCAAGTGTTGTGTTAATCATTTGATTATATTTCAAAATTACCAGAGTCTTCGTGTTGATTTATTACGAAATTTATGCACCATTTTTTAATTTATAATTTCTTTCGTGTACATAAAGATAACGTTAAGTTTTAATAATTTCTAGGAAATAAACCAGACAAAAAGATAAATTTTATTCTACATATCAATTGATCCTTATGTACATGGTTTTGTAACTAGAGCTGTCTAGTATTATAGTTGATTTATTTAGTTTCTTTAAGCCGTAGATTGAAGTAACCCATAATATGGCGAATGTAGAATTCAATCTCTTGAGGCCTACAATAGCGGCCTTCGAAAAATCAAAAAACGCTGAAAGAAATGTATAACTCAGGTGGATAACATTTTAACGATATCTTTAGAATAATAAATAAAAAATTAAGTTTCTATCTCATTTATATTTAGTAATGATTGAAACTCTACGATAACCCGAGATAAAAATTAAAATTTACGATACCGTGGGTTATCCTTCAATCTACTGTTTCTTGAAACTAAACAAATCAATGTTAATAGCTGTAACTTAAAAATATTGTATATAAAGATACATTAATATGTAGAATAACTTTTATGCATAATTATTAGCAATAATTAAATTTTTATTTTAACTCTCATTTGTATTATGGGACTTAAAAATCATTTATTGATTTTGATCAAGGAACATCTTAAGTGATAGCGCGCTTTTCTTAGATAAAAAAAAATATTATTAATTGTTTCTGCTATTCTACGTTTAGAGAACTAATGTGAATATCGTTTGCTATAATTCAATTTCTTAAAGCGGTTTTGCTTTTGATATTAATAGTCATTTAAGCTAATTATTCTGAAGATGTAAATAAAATATAATTTCTCAAAGTTTAAAATATTAATTACCTGAATGAATATTTATCCACCCTTCTTACGGAATAAAAACTAAATTTATGTGATTAAAACTATTATAAGTTGTTTTGTTTTTTTACTTCAGGTTTCTTGTTTTAAGTAACACTTCCATCAAAGTATTACGTAAATTATTATGATATTAATTATACCTAGTATTGTAAGCAGTAAAAAAGATAAGCATTTATTTCTGTCAAATTTAACAATATTAGTAATCTGACGATATCAAATAAAAATTATTGATTTCTTAGAATTATCTATATCTCATTTTTCGTATTTGTATTTGGAAAATTCTTAATTAGTTACTAAACTTTTTTGAGAAATCAGAAATCCAGAATATCAAAAGCAATGGATTCAACGTGAAACATAATGCTATGAATATTATACACATATAATGAATATTATACTCATATATGAATATTATACTCATATATGAATATT